>CAHIKZ030001101.1:595000-747500 GCA_903632075.3 Acanthosepion pharaonis | reverse complement strand
TTGTGACCCTGGGTTTCACACCCTTTGCGATCATTAGACAAGACAATCGCAAAGGGTGTGAAACCCAGGGTCACAAACTCACATCAATTCAACTAAATATGTTAGCGCTATCACTGATACTAAGCACTTTCCAATAAGTACCGCACATATAATATATAAATAATATATATAAAAATTGCATATATATATATATATATATATATATATATATACACACATATATATACATATGTATATATATAATATATATTTATAGAGATACACATTATATATATATATAAATAATATTATAATGATAATAGTAATATTATAATGACACACAAACTAGTTTATAGGTCTGATGAATTGGATCGTATTTACGATTCCAATAGAATAAATTATGACCATGGAATATTAGTGTTTAAGCCTTTTTATTAATATATCCTTACTCTGTCCTGGACATTGAGTTCTACCTGGATTCTATCCTCTTGGAATTTTTTTCTTATACTAATATATATGTATGTGTATGTATGTATGTATATATATATTTTATATATTTTGCATATGTATGTGTATATTTACCACTAATATTATATATATATATATATATATATATATATATATATATATATTACTTTTGTGTATCATTATAATATTACTCTCAACATATGCGAAATATACTAGTATGCTTTAAATCAGTGGTTCCCAAAAATTTTTATTATTTCTGTGCAGCTCACTACCAAATGGCCCAAAGCCCAGTATTGGTCCATGGCCCAGTGGTTGGTGACTGCTGCTTTAAATACACGCCAAACATACTTAAACTTTAAAAATCAACATATAGAAAAAAAATTTATAAAAATTCGGACCATCTTTATTTCTAAAGTAAATACTACAACTTTCTAGAAAGTAAGTTTTCTTGCTTTTTTTTTATACAGCCACCCTAAAAGTGCTGGCCCAATAAATGTGTTGCCTGGTGCAGACCTCTCCCCTTGCTCACACCTCTAGCTATGCTATTGATCATCCTTGTGAGGAGCTTGTTCAGATTTGCCTAACATCATGATGTTATCCTTCTTGGTCAACCATGTCTGTTGCTATCTTATCTATATTGTATCTAGCATCTTTGAGTGAGTTGATCAATCTATTTCTTCAAAGGATATCCAATGCTGTTATGTCTATGAGATGGTTTGGTTTTGTTTGGTTTGTTTTACGGCATATCAACCTCAATGGGTTATTTAATGCCAACAAAATTGTTATTGTTGGTAATATTTTTTTTTTTCAAAAATCTATTTCTGGTAATAATTTTCCTTCAAATATGTATAGCTGGTAATATTTTTTCAAAAATGTATTGCTGGTAATATTTGTTTTTTCAAAAATGTTTTGCTGGTGTTAAAAACTATTTTCGCACGTTTTGACCCCAGTTTGAGGGCGTTAACTATTTGCTCATAGCTGGGACCCTGACAGGTGCTACCACCCCAGGTCAAGGTGGACCTGGGAACACAGGCAATTTAGAGGTGGTTCCATGCCCCTCCAAACCTCCTGGTCAGAGGCCTTTCTGTTGGCCATAGTTTATCGTCTTACCCAGGATGCAGCTGTAGTTTATCATCATACCAAGGACAGGTCTATGAGATGGTTTCCAAAGAAGTATATTATGATGTGCGACATGCACTGAGCATCTTGGTATTGATAAACTCCTAATGCCATACCAAATCTTTCAATGGCAAACACATCTATGTCTGCCAGTACTATATTCATAGCAGCAATTTACTTTGACAATAAAATAAAAGCTATTCATATTTAGTTAGCAAATCGAAAGTATGTAAGTTTCTGTAGGCGTTCTGAAAGCAAAGGAAGTATTTGTCGCAGATTACTTCCACAACACAAAGAAAAATCACTGTAAGTACAGACTTGAATATCGGGGAAAGAAAGAAATGCTGAAAACTCGATTCGCTGGTACTATCTCAAATCACAATGCATGTAACCAGTCAGAAAAATAACTCACTCTCTAACAAACGCCAAAGCCAAAAATGCCTGAATTTTCCACCCCAAATCGAGAACACCAACTGCTTTTATTGGTAGAACCTATTTTTTTCATTCGTCGACAGCTGGGATAGGATGCTCCGTAATTTGCATATCAAAATACTTTTATAGCGACTCCTGCCACGGACTTGTTTCTCTTTTGTCACTTTTTCTGTAAATAGAATACCGCGACACGCTGTCGCTTTTTGACGAGGTAAGTCGCCGTTTTCTTCGCTATAAGATTTTTGCTGACTACTTTTTGGTAATTTTTCTTCGGCAGATCGCACACAAAACACAAACTTTTTTCCAGGGTACCTGATTATCTCTTTCACTACAGTTTCATTTAAAAAAATAATGAAATATATTGAAATCAGTTCATTTTTATTGTAAATACAAATTCTGAAATTTCTTACCAACGATCCTACAATATACTTTAAGCATTTGAAATCATATGTCCAATTTAATACTTAATCTAACATTGATTTGGCAATGTACCTGGACCATTTTGTCAAAAATATACTTTTAAAGCCATAGCAAATATTTTGGTGGTAAGTCCAGTGATGTCTTCCAATCTTATGAACTGGAACTACAGATTCAGAAACAAAGTAGCAAATAACAGAAACCACATCACTTGAAGAATTTCAACAGCAGCAATAACTAAAATGGATAGCACATGTAACTCAAAGAGAAAATAATGGCATAATTAAGATGTTGATTGAGTTAAATAACAATAGAGAGGTTCATATCCCCCAAAAGATCATAAAACTGAGGTTGTAATTCCAAGTGGTAAAAATCAGTCTTGCAAGTTCAACATCAAAAAATGCTAAGGACACCAATCAATAAAAGAAAAAATCCACATCCCAACTTGCAATGAACAACAACCTTCTTCACCCCACAAAGAGCCAAGCAATCCTGTTGTCCAAAGTAGTTTTATTAGGCAGGGTGAAGTAATGCATAGCGGCTTGGATCAAATGCCATTCAAATCAATATTAACTTACATGCTAATACCCTTGGGAAAGGTATAAATCCTCTTCTTCCTCCCTCCAGCTATGTGTAAATAGCAGGACAGACCAGGTTCTATAGCCTTGGATGGCAACTGGTCTACTGCAGAAAGAAATGGCAACCTACTGCGGGGAAAAAAATCTGCCTTATTAGTCATCTATCGAAAGATACATGATTGCCTACATGTGTATCACGCATGGCACATAACTGACTGAAGAGATCTGGGCGTCTTGCCTTGGAACATTAAAAAGCAAGCTGTTCTTGCATATTATTACTACTGTAGTGAGTATCATCATTACTGGATGTTCTAAACTTGTGCCCGGTTAAACTTGGTAAATATTGATTGAGCTGTCCAATTTTTATTTAAAATATAATAAATGGTATTTATTTCTCATTAGTTGTGCGCATGTGGAATCAGCATGCCAGGTTCAAATTCCAGTCAAGTCAATTATATTCACTTACATGCTAATACCCTTGGGAAAGTATGAATCCTCTTCTTCTCCCCCCAGCTATGGGTAAATAGCAGGACAGACCAGGTTCTATAGCCTTGGATGGCAATTGGTCTACTGCAGAAAGAAATGGCAACCTACTGCGGGAAAAAATCTGCCTCGTCAGTCATGTATCGAAAGATACATGATTGCCTAAGGGTGTATCACACATGGCACATAACTGACTAACTGAAGAAAGATTGTGATTTGTTGAGACATAGGGAAGTGCAAACAATTACCATATTTCAAGGCTGACTAAAGTTAAACTAATCTTGATTCTGATTTTGTTTTTTGACAGATATTCTTTTTCAAAGTAAAACATAGTTTTCTCCTTCATCACCACTGACATCCCATAATACTTCAAACAAAAGGTTAGGAAGGACCCCCCCCCCCATGCCATCAATAACGGATACAGTAACAATTCCTGGACTTGAGAAAGCTATTTCTCAGAAAAAATTATTTTAAGAGAAATATTTTATAAATCTCAACTGAAAGTAACACTGGCTGCTCAGTCAATGAATGCCAAATGTTTCCTTAAAAGGAAATGGCTAATATTATTATTACTATAATCATAGTAGCACTTTGATTTGGGAATGAGATGATCCTTGAAATTTTAGTATTTCCAGTATTACGCATCATTCATCATTGGTCAAAAATTGTGAATGGTTGACTCTTCCAAACAAATCAGAACAACTACCATATTTTTTCATTTTTTTTTATTAATTATTCACTCATTACAAGCCCCAAGAGACATTCAAGTTAAAGGGTTACAGAATGTCCTAGAAATTTTAGTATTTCCAGTATTATGTGTCATTCATCATTCGTCAAAAATTGCAAATGTGGTTGATTCTTCTATCAAATCAGTAAAACCACCATACTTTTTTTTTGTTTACCCAATACATGGCCCAAGAGCCTTTCAAGGTAGAGGGTTACAGAATAATCCAAGAAATTTTGGCATTTCCAGTATTATGTGTGATTCATCATTGGTCAAAAATTAAGAATGGTTGACTCTTCCATCAAATCAGCACAACTAAATTTTTTTCTTTTTTATCATTTTTTTTCTAATTTTTTTCCCAATACAAGGCTTGTTAGCCATTCAAGGTAGCAGGTTACAATATGATCCTAAAAATGTTGATATTTCCAGTATTATGTGTGATTCACCATTGGTCAAAACCTAGGAACGGTTGACTCTTCCATCAAATCAGTACAGCCACCATATTTTTTGTCTTTACTAATTGTTCACCCAATTCAAGACCCTACTTTCCTCTGCCCCTTTTGCCTTCAATATGTCCTGTGAGTGTCAAATTCTCCAAGCCCTCTTTCCTCATTATTTGCCCTAGAAATTTTCACTGTCTCTTTCTGATGCTATATATAAGTATCTGTTTTGCTTCCAGTTTCTTTAAAATTTCATTGTTTCGTGCATGAATAAACATCACAAAAAGAAATGTTTGGAGGATGTATAATAGTGTCCGAAACAAAAGTGAAGATGATGGGAAAAAGTGAGAAAGCTGATGAATGATATCTTTTACTAACATTTGTTAAGTTTGGCTTCCTCAGGTCAGTATAAAAGATAAAACTGTGTGTAAGGAAAATGTGCTGAGATTTTTGAGGATAAGAGGGGCAATAAAGTAAATTACCTTATCAGATGTGACAACCAGAAATCAGAAAGTGTTTGTTTGTTTGTTTGTTTGTTTTTTGTATATACATCTGTGTGTGTGTGTGTGTATATATATATATATATATATATATATATATATATAAGAGATGTTGGTGTTTGTTGGATTTTAAATGTGTAAATGGAGTAATAGATAGCAGCTTGGATTGAGGAATCGAAGAGTCGAGTTCAAATTCCAGTCGAATCCATTGCATTCACTTGCATGCTAATACCCTAGCGAAAGGTATGAATCCTCTTCTTCTCCCTCCAGCTATGGGTAAATAGCAGGACAGACCGGGTTCTATAGCCTTGGATGGCAACTGGTCTACCGCAGAAAGAAATGGCAAGCTACTGCGGGAAAAAAATATGCCTCGTCAGTGATGTATCAAAAAATACATGATTGCCTAAGCATGTATCATGTATGACACATAACAGACTGACTAACTGACTCCTTGAAAGAAGCATGTGTAAATCCCTTCTGCTAAATATCAAGGCAGACCGGACTCTTTAGCCTTGGTTGGTACCCAGTCTAAGAGAAGGAAAACTCTGAATTTAAAACCAAAACTGGAATCCACTCTACTCCCACGATCATTTTAATATTGTTTAAAAATAACATAAGGCAGGGAGTGAAGCTTACAATCCCAATCTGTAAGCACTCTGCTAAAACATGATTGGCATGCAAGCAGATGGACCGACTGGATCTTGGATCTATACAAAATGATCTTTATTTTTTGCAAAAGCAAACGGAATAAATATCAGGGTCATGAACGCTTGAACTTTTGAAGCAAAAAAGGTTTTGAATCTTCTGGCTTTTAAAAGGTTGGATCTTTTTTTTTAATAGAAAAGCTATAAATGTGTTTACTTACTAAGAAATGTTTATAGGAAAAGAAATCAAAATCTTATCAATAAAACTTCCTTTACTGATAATGTTCTTGTAAGTCAAGGCCAAATGCTCTTTTTAATCAGTTATATAGCTTGGTATCAATATATGATGTACATATACTAAATATATCAAATATATTTAACTATATTCATATATATTAATTATATAGCTTCAATACCAACATATTGCAAAATCACAATCTCCTCCTTTGTTCACACCTGCTAATTCATCTACTATAACCCATAGGATTCACTTTTTTATGGCGTTACCAGCATGATAGTTCCAATCACAACAAACATCTCTTTATGCCTGCTTATAATAATTGTAAACATATCTTCAAAGAGGCTAAGTCTTGGTTTGCTGATAAAATGAAGCACCATATAGCCTTTAACAAGTTTGGTTCTCATGCCTACTGGTAGCTCTGTAATAGTGTGTTAAATAAGAGTAATTTTTCCATCCCTCCTCTCTTCACTCAATTTAAGATGTTAACATCTGATAAAGCAGAATGTTTTACTCATAAATTCTCTTCAAATTCTACTCTTGACTCTTCTGGAGTATCTCTGCCTGATTTTCCACTTAGAACTGAGTCTCTATTGAGTGATATGCATCAGTCTGTGGCTTCTGCTATCATCTTTAAACTGGATCCCCACAAAGCTTGTGAACCTTATGGTATCTATACAACAGTCCTTTACCAATGTGCTCCTGTTTTCTTTAAACTCTACAATAAATGCCTTGCTGTTTCTTACTTGTTGGAAATCCTTATCTGTAGTTCCAGTTTTTAAGGACATTCCAACTGTTGACCTATTAGCCTTCTACCTATTTTTGGCAAAATGCTAAAGGCTCTAATCAACTCTGCATGGGTTAAGTATCTTACATTGCACACTCTTCTTTCAAATAAGCAATATGGCTTTCACTTCTTTAGCTGAACAGCTGATGTATTAACAGTTATTGCTGAACAAGTCTATCATGATTTAAATAAGAATGGTGAAGCTCTGGTTGAATGATGATGCTTTGGATATTTTGAAGGCATTTGAGTTTGTCATGCCGGTCTTCTTTGCAAGTTGAAAGATTATGGTATTCCTGGATGAACTTGAACTGATTCAATCTTTCTTATCAAATCACAAATGAATGTTATCTTGAATGGCCACTCTTCTAGATCTTTTTGCATTAATGCAGGTGTTTCACAGGGTTCTATCCTTGGACCTACATTCCTCCTAATTTTCATCATTGGCCTTCCTGATGGCATCAGCTCCCAACTTAGCATCTATGCTGATGATACAACTATGTATTACTGTCTTAATAGTAGGTCCAATTGGTTTGATAAGGTCAAATTGGCAACTGATCTAAAAATGGCCTACAATGTTAACTGGGGAAAGGAATGGTTTGTTCCTTTTAACACCTCCAAAATGAAACTGATCTCTTTAAATTGATCACTTTTTGTCTTCCATCAGTATACCTAATGCTAACCTCCAGGAAAGTGACTCTTTGTGCCATCTAGAGCTAAGTTTTTTTTTTCTGATAAAAAGTGGAAAGATTATATTGAATCAATTGCTAAATCTGCTGCTAGGTAAGTTGATTCATTGTGTCATGTTAGACAATTTTTCTTGCCATATACACATTTATAAGTCTACCATTCATCTATGCATTGAATATTGCTGCCACATCTGGTCTGGTCCTTCTGCTATCTATTTAAAGATTCTTGATAAAATACAAAATATAATCTGCAATATTATTGGTCCTGACCTGACATCTTGGCTTCAGTCACTTTTCCACAACTATTATATAGCTTTCCTGTGCCTTTTCTATAAATATTTTCATGGTAACTGTTCTGATGGCCTCTCCCCTTTGTTACCTAAACTTTATGAATTTAAGTGCAGTACTAGATTGGCAGCAAGGTCTCATCATTTTACAGTTGAAATGGCTAGACGTAACTGTAACAGTTTCTTCTATCATACTTGTCACTTGCGAAACTCAATTCCAACTTCTTGCTTTCCAGTCAAGTTTGATCTTCAAAAATTTAAATGCAATGTCAATCATTATCTTTTGCCTTATCTTTCATTATTCTCTCTCTTTAATAATGTTTACTTATTCTCATATTCTTTCACACTCAGTAATCCTTTGCATCTTAATCTCTTTATTGCCTTGCTGGGGTTGAAATAATTAAAAAAATGTTTACGTGAAACATTTAGGAATTTAAATTAAAGAATATATGAACACAAAAGGGATCTTTTGCAAAACAATACACTAAATGCATTAGTCATTCATCATAAGTCTGACTCTAATTTTGACTGCAGTTTTAACTAACAGAGAAAGTAATTAATTAAGTCAAAAATGTATTGAAAGTGCAATGATTTCAGAGCCCTCCATGGTAAATTTACATCAAAGATCATACAACATAACTCTTTTTACTAACAAATCTACTGCTATCACAATGTGGGATATTTAAAAGCAATAGTGATAAAAAGGATAACATAAAGTTGGCTGGCTTTGGAGCCAGTGCAGGGGTCTCTTCCTCCTCTGAATCTATGATACGATCCACCACCCCCACCCCCGCTCTACTACATCTTAATTCTGACAAGGTAGTATTCATATAAAATACAAATTTTATTGTTAATTACATGCAATAATGGATCATATGCAATATAAGTGAACAATTCAACTGGAAAAAATTTAAATAAATGTATCTAAATACAAATTAACAACATGTCATAAAAGATTATTCCATCTTTAATAAATCAAAAATGTTTTGCTGCAATTTTTGACCTCAACTTGAGATTTTGCTTGTTAAAAAGTTGAATAATCTTAGCACATACAACATTATGAATAAAAATAGTGAATTTTATATAGTATTTTTTGAGACTTAGCATGAACAATACAAATTCACAGATTTGGATGAAAAAAAACAGAATGACATCAGATCCTTTAATAGTCACATTTGCTTAGTTTAATTTGTTAATGTAGGTAGAAAAAAGCAAACATTGATAAGATAACAAGAATTAAAAAGCACTGAACCCCTCCTCCATGTTGGAGAATCCAGAGGTAGTCTGCTAGAGATATTGAATGCCAAAATTTTAAAATTGAAATCTAATTTTAAACATCATTGTTTATTCAGAATTTTCTCAATGTAGAATTGTAATTGATATTTGTAATATTTCATTTTATCCCCCTCTCTCTCTCTATCTATCTATATATATTTGCTTACATATATATATATATATATATATATATATATATATGATTCCATTAATAAAAACATTAATCTGAAGAAGTCCTTTCAAAGGAAGAGATGCATTGCATAGGATTTTTTCCCATTCTATCATTCAATTACTCACTATCAGATATATATAAACCATATAACTAACATTTTAAATATATAAATATTTTCATTGTAATTATTTTAATGAGCTTTCCTCTATGGTACCTCAACTTTCTGAATTTAAATGCTGTACTAGCTTGGCAGCATGGTTGCATAATTTATAGCTGAATTGGCTAAATATAACCATAAGTTCTTTGGTAACAGTTTCTTGCCTTTGGAACTCTTCTGCCTTAAGCCAAATTTGATCTTCAAAAGTTTAAATGCAATGTCAATAATTATCTACTGTCATCTTGATTCCTCTTCTTTTATTGTTCTTGTTCCTTAATAATGTTTTTTTCTTTTTCTTATTCTTTTGCACTCAGTAACTACTTGAGTTTTTGTAGCTTTATTGCCTTGCTTGGGGTGAAATGATTAAAAAAATGAATCATTATAGATAAAAAAAAGTGGCATTGTTGTGGAGAAATTTTTGCTGATTTTAGCTTTTTACATTTTTTTTTCTTTTCCTTGCCTGTTCAGTAAGAAGAGAGAAAAATGAGTACAGTTATATGCAAAATAAAATAGTCAGCCCTTTGTATCTGAATGTTCCACATATGCAGTTTCAACAAACCAAGGATTAAAAATATTTAAAAGAAAAATTCCCCAATGTTCCAAAAGTCAAAACTTGATTTGCTGCATTCTAAGCACTATGTTGAATCCACAGGAATAAAGTGCCGTATTTTTCAGAATAGAAAACACGCCAATATAAAAGACACACCCTTATTTTGAATACAAAGTTTTTGAAGAAAAAAACTATAGTCATATTTGAAAGGTTTTTATTGAATAAAAATTCAATCTGATACTTTATAAAATGAGAGTATGTTATTCTAAACACAAATGATCTCATAACATTATAATAAAAAAATACTATAAATCAAAAAAAGGTTTCACTCAGCCAATTCTTGTAAACTCCAATGAGGAGTATGGGGTGACAGCTTTCAACACACTAGACAAATGTTTCCCAACTGGTGTTCCCTACTCCCCCGAACCCTAGAGTTCCACAAGAGGTCACTAGTGGTTCCAGAAGAAACAATGATAAATAGGCTAATGCATTTATGAGTAATTTTTGTTTAATTTTATATTCATATAGAGGAGGCATGGTGGAGTAGTGGATAGCGGCTTCGATTGATGAATCGGAGAGCTGAGTTCAAATTCCAGTCGAATCCATTACATTCACTTACATGCTAATACCCTTGGGAAAAGTATTAATCCTCTTCTTCTCCCTCCAGCTATAGGTAAATAACAGGACAGACTGGGTTCTATAGCCTTGGATGGCAACTGGTCTAGAAGAATGACAACTGTGTATTCAAAACCTGCAGAGGGTCATTTGGGGAATTTGTGGCACATAGTGCACCAGGTCTCTGTATTCAGCCCTTCAAAAAGTGTGGTTGGTTCTGCACAAAAACTTCACCACAATAATCAAATTATATGTGCTGGTGTCTGGCTGTCGGTTCCTAGGAACTGAGCTGCTTGACCCTCATACATCAAATATGACGGGTGAGTCAACCAATTCATAATTTTAATGTACACTTATGCATATTGTTGGAAAATCCTTGGTTATTATAATAAAGGGTTCAACCTCTTATATTATTTAAAATTAAAATAATCATAGGGAATGTATTTAGCGATGTCTGTATGGCAGCAGTGTGAAACCACCTTCACTGGTTAGGGGACAGGACATATATGTGGCCAATTCATGTATCATTGAGTGACTCCCTCAAATACATCACACAAAACACACTCCTCCCTGATCTTTATAAAATAGTAAATAATAAGGATTTCTTTATAGTGGGCTCACATATTTTTATAATTTAGTAAATATATGAATAAAAAATTGTTTTCACATTTATTTCCTTATAAATTGGTAAATGATAAATATTGCATTGCATTGGCTCTAATTGTATTAGTTTTTATAACATTTAAAAAATATAAAATTAATCTTGTGAATAAACAATCTAATAAATAAATAGTGTTTAATATTTTTGTTAATTCTCAAGAACAAAAAAAAAATGTATAAATTCACTTTCATCATAAGATTAGGTTTTATTCCAATTTTAATCATTGCTTTTTAAAATAATAAACATTCCCTAAGAGTGAAGGTAGTTAAATAAACAGTTCTTTTATAAAGTTTGAATCAATTGGCAATTAGTAGATGTTTTGTCAACCATTCCAATAAATAATATAATAGATAAATATTGTAAATAAATAATCTAATAAATAAATAATGTTTATTATTTTTGTTGTCAATTCTCAAGAACAAAGAAAATGTATAAATATATGTTTTCATCATATATATAGTTAGGTCTTATTACAATTTTAATCGTTGCTTTTTAAAACAATGAACATTGCCAAAGAGTGAAGGTAGTTGAAAAAGTGATGTCATGGGAAAAACCATCCTTTTGATACTATGTCTTATTGTGGACACATTTGTTGATGTTTTCCATAGTTTTTATGCAGGGGTTCCCTGAGACATGAAAACTATTTCAAGGGTTTCACAAGGGTAAAAAGTTATACACTGCCTAGACGTTGCTGTAGTGGTTTCTATAAAAAGTAGGTTTTTACAGGGTGGAGTTGCTAGCTCCATGCCCAAGTGGTTTTAAATTCAGAGTTGTTCTTCTCTTTGACGGGTTGCTCATGAATGCTGAAGAGCCCAACCTATCCAACCATTTAAACCATAGCTGATGAGGGTTAGAGAAGAGATGGATTCATACCTTTCCCAAGGGTATTTGTGTAAAAGTGAATTTAACGAACTCAACTGAAATTTGAACTCAGCTCACCAGTTTCTTATTCCAAACTACTAACCATTACACCACCTACACATCCTCTTACTCTTATTTAGTTTGTTTCAAAATCTTCAAAATCCTCATTCCTTTTGCTATCAGTTGTAAAGGAATCAGCCATTTCATCATTGGATCTAATATTATGATTGTTATATTATATGTATGGTGGCAGAAACAACAAAGGTTTAAAAAAATAAACAATTGTATTAACATAAAATACAGCAAATGATAAATCGGCATAAATGTCTCTTGTTGAAGGAAGGATATAAGTGGGAGTTGTAAAAGGCATCTGCAGAAGAGGGTGTAAGAAAGGAGAGGAAGGAGGAGTTGTGACTTACTGGGACGACAGCCTTTAGCGAGCTGTCTCTTGGAAATGGGAGGCCGCTTTCCAACAAAGTCTGTGAACCCAGGCCAAGATGCCATCCAACTGCTGAAAATGTTTTTTTCATGGGCTTTTATTAGGTTGGTGCAAAAATAATGACGTAATAATGTCGTTTTTTGACGTTAAAAAATACATCAAAAAACGACATTATTACGTCATTATTTTTGAACCAACCTAATATGTCCTTTCTTAGGCCTAAATCGGTTATGCTTTTTATTTTGTTTCTTTAGGCAGGAGTGGGTGCTATTGGGTATAAATTCTGGATTATATTGCTTATTTTTTTCTTTGAGCTTGCGAGTGAAAACAGAAGGTATGCATGGAGCCTTGCACAGTTGACAGAATTTAGTTCTGTTTTGGGCGTTTGGAGCATTCACATTCAGCCAGTGGTGGAAATTAGTGTAGCATGAATCAGAAGAGGATCTGGCTTTAAGAAGAATGTAATATAATCAACGAGAATGTATAGAAAATAAACTGTATTTCTAACCCAATTACACACCCACATATATACCATATTAAAACACACCTAAACTTTATTTTCTACCCAATAACAAGCCAAAAAAAAGATTCCACACTATTACGCACACTGTTTAAATCAAAGTGTCTGTTGGTTAGAAATTAATATCACCATGTGAAATAGTTGACCAATCAAAGAAAACTAAAACCCTATTTTTCTTAAGCCTACTTTCAGAAAAAAATTCTTATAAAACCAACAGTGACATGCAGAGGTTTGGTGATGTTTGTTGATGCCCAGGGAAAACTCCTTGATTGTATGCCCCTAGGACTCAAGTAGGGGAGGGGGTGTCTCCAGGGTCTAGCACTGGGAAATGTGAGAAAGGAAGATATTTTAAATATGTAACATCAGAGGAAACATGAAATAAACACTTTATTCAAATTAAATAAAAACTAAATTCTTATTTCATTCTTTGATTGGATGCTGTTTCGATATGGATGGCTAGGGCCCATTGAAGCCTTTGTCCTCCCACCACCACTTCTGCAAGCTACTGCCAAGAGAGCTTGACTTTCAAGAGAGACTAAACTGTTCAGACAGGAGTGTTGTGTGACTGTTTCCAAGCTGTTTAAGTTATAGCTACATAGCTTCTTCCTTACCCACTCCCAATGAGTGCAGAAAGAAACATGTCAGTGACTTCAAATGAATCATCTCCAACAACAGCATGGGCAACCAGTCTGCAACTTCAAATGAATCATCTCCAACAACAGCATGGGCAACCAATCTGCGACTTCAAATGAATCACCTCCAACAACAAAGATGGTCAGTGAATCTTTGCTAATGATAAAAATTCATTTCTCAACCACAGCTTTATTTTTCTGTGGACCAACTACTAAAAGTCTTTTCTAAACTACAGATTTTCTGTGGACTAACTACTGTGGCACCTTGCATTATTAGAAATATTCATAGAAATATGATTTAATTTTTTTTTACTCGGTTTACTAAACAGGTTGTTGATTTTTTTTTAAAACGGAAAATAATTGAGTTGAAAATAATTCACTAAGATTGTACTTAGACGATCCTAAGGAAAGAAGAAGGAAGAGGAAAGAGAGGAAAAGAGAAAAAGCAAAAGAGAGGTCGAGAAATACAAAAAGCGGTCATTAACAAAAACATGAGTCAGAAAGATATCTTAGCTAGCATGTTGACCGAATTTTTTTAAGACAATTGGAAGAATAGAATTAGAAATAATAAAAAAGAAAGAAAGGGAAAAGACATGATATCAAAACGGGCCGCTTTGATGAAAACCAGATATCGGTCAAAGCATCTAGCCTACTTTTTGCGTGAAAAGACATCTTATCAATTTGGATAAAGAGAAATTTTGGGAACAATGAAAACGAAATCTTAATCAGAGAAAAGGTGTCTTTTTGGGTTGAGGGGAGTGACCGGTGGAACGGTATACAGATTCTGACCTGTTAAAAATTAGAACCCCCACATTGACGAGTGAAAGATGTTTTCAATTCAGATAAATTAAGATTTTCTGACTGCGGGTCTGACAAAAAACAAGAGGTGAAAAAAAACGATTGTCTCAGATCACAGATGGCGACAATATTCTTTCCTGAAGTCACAACTAATTAGCGGCAGGCTGTGTTGACAAAACCCAGGTGAGAAAAAAGCCAAGATTATCATTTTTCGTGCGCAGAAAAGGCCAACTTAGATTTTGTTTTTTAAAAACAAGAACGATGTAACCACGCCCGAACGGAGGAGAAAGGATGCTCGATCAATAACAATTGGTCGGAAACGGTCACGTGATCTGCAGAAAAGAAGAGAAAAAATGCCCGATCAGGAACCATTGGTCGAAAAACGGTCACCTGACATACGTGCCTCCCCACCAAAGGCACTATGAGGAAGTAGGGGTGAAAATAATAGCGATAATGAGAAATCAAAAATAATGCGACTTTTGGAATTATCGAGAAAACCCTGACGCCGACAGACCCACCCCGGTTTGCTGCGGCGTCAATAAAAGCAGGGCCCCAATCGACAAAAGGCAGTTCAGCCCCGGACGGCAGCGAGAAGAGATCACCTCGGACGACAGAGAGTTGTGGCTGAGTTGCGGCAAGAGATCCTTCCAGCCCAAGTCGAAGACAAGAGAACTTCCAGTCCAAGTTGAAGACAAGAGAACTTCCAGCCTAAGTCGACGAAGAAGAAGAAATACAACTCAAGTCGAAGAGAAGAATCAACTGCAGAATGATCGATAGAAATTAGCCCCAGTGTCGAACCAAACCACACTCCGACATACACAATTCTAAAGAGTAGGCAATTCAAAATCTTTAGGTTGCGTGTGATAGAAGCTTGGTGCCATAGTCCACAGAGCGGGTTGGGAAATGAGAACAATTTTGTTTTTTATGTAACGGACATTAAGATATAAAAGGTTGTTACCCATTTTTTTTCATCAGCAATCTTTTTGTCTCGTGAGTTTATTTTCTCTTTTATTTGTGTTTTGCCACCCCCCGTCGGACTCAACTTGTATCGGCCCCAATCCCTGCTGGTCCCGTCTGTCTAAGATCTAAACACAGCGTGGGTAGACAGACCGGAGATCGGTACAGTTGCTTTAGTGACCAGGTATTGGAAGCGAGTCGGGAAAGGCGAGGCTGGTGATCATCTGACCAAGGGGTTGGGCGGACACGCTTGGACCCAGGAGGAGCGACCAGGAGGAGCGACGTCACCCGTTGGCGCCCGTAACCAAAGGATCCGACCCTGGGCCAGGTGTGTAACCGTCACACTACCCAAAGATTTTAACTCAACTAAAAATGATTTTTACTCCTTTTTGAATTCATATACATATGTTTGTGAATACAAATGATTTATTTAACAGGCATAAACATGTTTTCTTTATTTCTATTCTATTACTGTTTATAATTTGGACATTCAGATTGTTAATGTAAAAAATCTGGATGACTAAATTTCTTACAAATGTCATCCTTGGTTCTATCCATTGCATTACCAAATACAACATTCCTTAAATGACTTCATCACAATATTAGTTCTTATTTTTCCCTCACAAAATTTTCACCCACATGCACACCTGAGCAAGCATCAGTTTTACCATCATCTAGTTGAGGTCAAAGCAAAATCTTCCTGCTGCATCAAGTTGTCCCATTACTACCTCATTAAAGTCTTAAAGGATTTGTTAATAGGAACATTGAGAGGTTACAGTTGACTTGTTCAATTGGCATGATATAATAGCCAGTTGTGTTTTTAGCCCATTAGCTTTTCCCTTTAGTTTTCTGTTTTATTAGCTCAAAAGTAATCCAAGACAAGAGTGTGTGTGTATATATATATATATATATATATATATATATATATATATATATATATATACAGGGTATCCTAACAAAAATGTACCCACTCTTTAAATGACAATGCAGTGTTTATTGAGTTGCAAACAAGATTAACAATTACAATTAAGAAACATTAATCTTTATAGACTTGAAAATAAGATTAATGTTTAAAATTAATAAATGTTAATGTTTATTCCCTTGTAAAAAAAAAAAAAAAAGAACAAATGGTGTAAAAATCCACAGTTCATTTACAAAAAGATTTGTTTTTTAAATTTCTGTGATAAATCAGTTTTTATCATTAGTTATCTACCATCGCCTGAAGAAGTACCATCTTAGTACTGAAATATGAAAGTTTTTGCGTAGTAATGTAAAATCTATCTATTGTAATTTATTATAATAAAAATATTACAGTGCCCTACAAATGTATTGACTCTTTGAATGACAACAAATGCAGTGTTTATTGATATGCAAACACGATTCATTGTTAAAATTAAGAAATGTTAGTGTTTATTGATGCACAAAGAATATTAATGGTTAAAATTAAATATTAAAAGATAATTAAATGCATGTTTGTAATTATTCAAACTGACAATAAAGTTAAAAATGTGATTACATTTTTTGGGACATCCTGTATATATATATTATATATATATATATATATAATGTGTGTGTGTGTGCATGTATATATATATATATATATATATATATATATATATATATGCACAGTCTGATGGATGTAGATTTACACTGACTAAAAAACGGGGACATCTACTCAGACACAGGAATCCATGAAATGTAATGTTTAAAATAATAAAATGTTTAAATAATATGTATGGGATAAACACACACACACACACACACACACATACATATATATATATATATATATATATATATATATATATATACATATATATATATATATATCATCTGACTGGGTCACCAATGATGTAGTTCTCACTTGTGCCCTTTTACCTTACCAATACATACTTCTCTGCTGGCTTGGACATGTACACCATGTGCTGGATGGGAGGACTCCAAAGGTCATTCTGTACAGGGAACTGGCCACCAGCAAGAAGGTACAGGGTTGACTTCATCTTCACTTCAAGGGTGTCTGAAAAAAGTATATGAGGGTGATGGACATGGACAACAAGAGGTGGGAAGATGTCACAAATGATTGCTCATGCTGGAGATGCGATTTATACTGAGGACTAGAAAGAGGAGAGGAGAAATGAAGGATAGCTACCTGGAAGATCCATGCTCGACTAAAAGAAAACAACAAGAGGACATTTCAGTAGAGCGTCTTCACATACATTCATTGCAATCAAGACTGTCCTCCTATGTGGGCCTGTACAGACATAACAGATGCTGTACTGCTATCAACAGTTGAGGCATAACTCCTTGGGTGCAGATACAAGGTTTCTCAAGACCAACAGATACCACGCATATATATATTTGTTTTTGATGTCATTACTGAATCAACAGATACCACGCATATATATATTAGTTTTTGATGCCATTACTGAATCATTCAAAATCAATGAAGGTATTAAACTATTGTGATTTTATGAATAAGACTTTCTTTGCATGGTACAAGTTCCAGTTTCAAAGTGAAGTGTGTATTTATGCATGACAATGCTCCTTCAAATGTATCTAAGCTTGCCCATGAATTACTTGAACATAAAAGATTTACAGGAGAGAAGATAACGGAACGGTCACCATCAAGTCCTGATCTGAATCCAGTCGAAAATCTATGGTCAATTGTGTAGATGAAATTATATAAAGGTAGCAAACAATATAACAGTAAAGCGGACCGATGGGAAGCAATTAAAACTACCATGTCAGAAATTGAACCTGTTGAAATAAAAAAAATTAACAAAATTAACGGATAATAGATTACTGGCTGTTATTGAGAAGAAGGGTCACTATATTAAAATGTTAAGGATTCAAAGATTTATCATATGTGTGTGTTATTTGTTCTATTATAAGTGTTGATCAATTTTTGATGATTTTATTACTTTTTTATTGAAGTAAAATGTGATTATTTGGATTTGCCTAATAACTTTAGATGGTAGTTTTTTAGAATATATCAAATAACTTCAATAAAACATACCTAAAATTTTAACTCAGGCTCTGTTTTGATATCTAAATTGTTTAAAATTTGACAATTTTTTTTCCCAGCCAAATTTGAATTATTGAAGTTTATATGATTTGCTTAATAACTTCAGACAGGGTATATGTTTTTTATTTAAAAGCTCACCAGATTTTTCTATATGCAAGGAGCTCATAAACTAGCTGGCACACTAACCAAAATTTTAACTCCACTTCTTGATACAATTGACTCCTTGCTTATAAAAAAAAAACTCTGGTGAGCTTTTAATTAAATTAAGCTTTTTATTTAATTTTTCTTGTGTTCAAACAAGTGTTTTCATTTCTGGACATAGAGTGTGTAGACAAATAATTCTATCTCACCTTCCATCCATCAAACCAAATATCCTCAAAAAAGTCTGTCTATATTTCTGAGACCGAGTAAGACCACCCATAGAGGAGAACATTACTAAAGACTGTGTGTACGCTATCCCATGCAGCTGCGGAAAGGAATATAAAGGAGAGACAGGATGCCCCCTCAAGGTAAGGCTTCAAGAACACCAGAAAGCTGTAACATGAGGGGAAGTAGAAAAATCAGGCGTGGCTGAACACATATGGAGAGAGAAGGGAGATCACCGCCCTCTGTGGGATCATGTTGAGATCATAGACAAGGAACACCATTGGAAAATTCGTAAACTTAAGGAATCAGCACATATGCTAGGCCACAAAAATCTCCTGAGCCGACCAAGCATAGAAATAAATACAATATGGGAACCAGTAATATGGAGTGCCAGAGAAAAGCAATGATAACAACATAGTTGCGATTTGAGCTCTGGTAAAAACTTGAAATGATAACAGCAAAATTGCAATATGAGCACTGGTAAAAATGGTTGCTGAAGACATTAGGTTTATAATACCCAGAAATTCATACCCAGATGTCCTCAAGGACCCAGATGTCCTCAAGGACACATTAGATCCAGTGACAGAACCCAAAAAGTGTGAGTTCAATACCTGGCTAAGGCAGTGAAGAACTTTCAGAGGAGAAATTAACAGGAGATAACTGATAACTGACATCCATCAAACATGGCATGTGGAACTAGAACAGTCTACCCCAGTGAGTGAAATAAAGGGTTCAGTTCGACATTCCAACCACCTGAAGAAGGCTGGAACGTACAACGGCCGAAACATGATAGATATGGCGAAAAAGATGAGGACAATGGTTTGATTAATGTAAATAATCCTCAAAAAATTATTACATGCATGCACAACCAAAGTGCCATTCTATGAAAATAATGGCAACATCTATACCCAAACTAATGGTGTTATCATGGGAAATACACTTGCTTCTCCAATTATTGCATGTCCCATATAGAAAACATGATATTTAAACAGGTTTGTGAACCTAAGATATATGTCCGCTATGTAGACAATATTTTTATTTTATTGAAAAACACAAAAGAAATAGATACTGTCAAAACCACATATAAAGAGTTTGGGTTGAAATTCCAATCACCTGAAGAAGACTGGAGTGTACAATGGCTGAAATGTTATGAATATGGCAGTGAAGATGAGGATAACAATCCAAATAATCTTAATAATGTAAATAATCATAATACCTCATCTCTGAGATATAGACAGTAAAAAAAATAAACTCCCATTCTTAGATGTTCTCATAGAATATAGTAACAACACTTTTACCAGCTCATTGTATAAAATACCCACTACCAGAAATTCTTGCCACCTTAATTTTAAGAGTGAATGCCCACTCAGATACAAAATAACAGTGATAAAAACTTCCTAAAGAGAGCACACAAGAGTTCATCCTATTGCCTATTTTTTCTCAACAATGCAAAACAGACACTAGTTAACATTGGCTTTCCTAACCACCTTATAGAGTACCAGATTAGACTATTTCTTTCCAAAGTAAATAATAATGATATGGAACACACAGACAAAAATAACATAAATATTTTCTACAAAAACTAAATGTATGTCAACTATAGGCAAGATGAATCTTCACTTAGAAATATCATGAAGAAATACACTACCCCAGTTGACCCGAACAAAAAAATGAAATTAATTATCTACTACAAAAAATTTAAAACAGCTAACCTTATCCTCAAAAATAACAACCCGCCTGCAAAGTCAAAACTACAAAGAATGAAGTAATCATGTTCCTGATCAAACCAAACTCATAAATAATTACATTGGTCACACTACTACATGCCTATCCAGATGACTTACGTTACACCTCTCCAACCACAGATCCATCTGAACCCATTTAAACACACACAAACTTACCAGACTTCATCCAAAACATACTAGTAGAAATTAAAAGCATAATAACCTCATTCACATGTAAAAAAGGTTAAAAATAATGGAAGCCTTAATAATAAAAAAGAAAAAGCCAACACTCAGTAATATTAACTACGAACATGGCCACAATGTGCTGATTGTGTTCAGAAAATAAAACATCTCTATAACTCTAGATACATACACACAACTCATACAGACAGTTAAAAAGTAAAAATAAAATCATCTTTGATAATGGCTAAAAGTATAGCTGAAAGTGCATGTAAATACAGAATATTTGGACAGTTTCTACACACTTTGTGTCCAGAAAAGAAAACACTTGTTCAAATACAAGAAAAATTAAATAAAAAGCTTAATCGAAATACCTTGTCTGTGGTCTTTAATGAAACACACACACACACACACACACACACATATATATATATATATATATATCATTCTTATTATAAAACCCAGGTTGTGTATGTGTGTGTGTGTCTGTTCGTTTATATATTGGATCGGATTTCCTACATTTTTTAACTGATTTCAACAAAACTTCACTGGACTACGTAAAATTACCAAAAATTGGAAAAACACAATTGTTTTTGCACGAAATCAATTTGAAAACACGATTAAGAGGCATCATGAGAATGAAAGGGGGACAACTCATATAGAGTTATACTTATTATAAAACCCAGGTTGTTCGTGTGTGTGTGTGTGTGTGTGTGTGTTCCTTTATATATGGGATCGGATTTCCTACATTTTTCAGCTGATTTCAACAAAACTTCACTTTTTTCTGGCAGGTAGTGTTTTTTATTGTCTTGCACACTTTTTTCTTTATTTTTACATTCAGAATGCTTTAAAAATTCCATTTACAAGACAATTGTTTATAATAAAATTCTATTCAATCGGTAGACTCATAATGATTGAAAACAATGTTTTTGTTTGAGTTTGGGTTTGACCAATTCGTAAAAAAAAAAAAAACCTAATAAGACATGCGTGTCCGTCAACCTTAAACAATAATCTTTGTCAATTTTATTTTTCAGTCTTTATGATGGTCGATACTTGATCTATCTCTTACTGTTACATCCCAGGCTCTACTGCTAGTATATATATATAAAACATTTAAAAATGTAATTCCCAAAGGAGTATACCAAAATAGCACACTGGGGAAAAAGGTGCTCAATACCTCAATGGCAGAACATTTATATTTTATACAATAAAAGGCCCCTTGCTGATTTTAGTTAATGAGTACTTTATGTGTATTTGCCAGCTACCCTTATTGGGGTAATTGAGAGGGTATAAATGTCCATATGACCAATACTGGATCTCTGATGACTGCACAAGTTACTGTGTACAAGACTAGCAGTCATGCTCAGTCAAATGTATGTTAGATTATTGTACAATGTTTGTATATGTGATAAAAATATAGTCTTACAGTATACAATATTTATAGGTAGAAGTGCTCAATATCAAGGATAGAGCACATGTAAATATAAAAGTGGAGACTGAGGTCAACACTGAGTAGCAACAATGTGTTTTATGTTTGAACACAATCTTCAGGTCATGTGTGTTATATGTTGATGTTGGCTGAACTATTTATATATGCTGGTTAATGGTGCATTATGGGTAGTAACATTTATTGTATTATCCTAATGGTTTTTGGGTAGGCTATAACCTGAAGAATAATTTGAAATATCAAATTATTATAGAGATTACTGATTAGGGGTAATTGTGAATCCAAATAAAGTCATTTGTAACTTTTGTATTGTGTTGTTTGTTAACTCTTAACTCATTATATATATATATATATATATATATATATATATGCACCTTTGGAAAGTGCCTGAAAAATCATACCACAGGTTGACCCAAGTTTTGTAAGTGAAACTGGGTAGACAGAATCCTTAGAGGCTGTCTATTGCTGTGCTAGCACAAAATCACAAGTCATCGTGGCCAAGGGCTTGAGCGTGCTAGCCTTGTTCTAATTGTTGATCACACTAGATAACATGCTCTCTCCCAGAAACTGTAACTAAGGTCTGCTCAGCATAGTTGCAGTATAAACCACAGGGTGGGCTCTGTGGGTGTTGAGCAAACACAAATGTGCCTTAGCAAATGTCTGCAATAGGGATTGGCTAGCCACTCTAGTAGACAGGTATCCTTGAATATGAGTGGCCATCTATTATTTACTAATATCATATATATATTTATATATATAATAGTGGACACTCAGAGTTCACTCTTATATTTACACAAGCTCTATAATTGATATCGAGCACTTTTATCCATTAATACCTGAAAACTATGTACTACTATCAGTGGTGGACTTACAATTTTGGGGTCCTGAAGTTTGAATAAATATGGGGGCTCCTTCGCAATCAGCAAGAATAGGTTTGAGGATTCAACTGCCAAAATGTAGATTCTTGTGAGCTTAACAAGCCCATACAGCTGGGAGTTTGGGTGCTGTAAACCTCCAAGCCAATTACAGAGTAATTTTGAGGCCATATGAAATGGATATTAAAGCATATTCTATGGCCAACATGAGTTACTTCAAACCATTGGCTTGTGATTCTGTCATTAAAAAAAAGCCTTATTAAACATTTTTAAAAAAAAACATAGATTTTGTTGAAAATATTCATACATTAAAAAAAGTTGCTTCAGGGGAACCCCTCTGGGATTAGAGGCTATGAACTTTAAGCTTCATTAGTTTCATAGTAGACCCATTACTCTATGAAGATCTTCAAAGAATTCTTATAATTCTTCAATTGCATTTCTCTGTCTTGCTGTCCTTAAGAAAGTTCACTAAACAGCAAAATTTTTAGTTAATAATTGTCATCACCAATCAAATCCGGAGATTTCTTCATGAATTGTTATACTCTTAATGAAGCACCATGTTTTGAACATCTATTGGATCTCAAGTTCAATCCAGACATCAGGTGAAACTTACAGTCTGCCAAAAAAATGTATGCACACTGTTAACTTTAGTATGATATTTTCTCGACTGATGGCATTACCTTCATGGCTGTAGAATCAACAAGTGAAGTGGTGGTCATACATTTGTCATTTGAGGGACGTAAGATTATTTTAAAGTGGTATTTCAAATTTAAGAATGTTGTTGAAGTCCAAAAAAATGCAGCTTGGGCAAGGTAACAATGCCCACGACAGACACACAGACAGACAACATGAGAAATATAGATAGTAGATTCATTGATGCTGGAATGGTCAGCTCATTCTATCATTCCAGGAAGTGCCTGACTCCTTTTGCCATGCTTTATCTTTTCAAGAGTCAAATTGGACCAAAATTGAAATATTGCTGCTGTATCCAAGCTGGAGATCCTCAATCCTCACATTCTAGCCTTGATAGAATTCAAAATCGTTTACATGGTTTCCCACAGATTCACTGTTGCAAGCATGTCACTACTTTATTGCTGTTTCCATGTCAATGTTCAGACAAGCTCTGCTCTTTAGTTTTACCAGTTCAGACCTTTAGAGCTGGGACATGCTATGCTACTTCCACAGAACTGAATCACCCACATTTACTCCATATTCCAAATGTAAGAAGAAAGATCCACTCAGTTTTTTTTTTCCCCAAAACAGCAAAGTTTGTGAAACAGACTCCTGCTTGGATGCTTCCTTGAAAACTAAAATGTTAACCTAAGGGTCCATCATTATCTATCCTTCTTATCCTCATAATCATCACTTTCTACCATCTCTTCTTTCATTCATATCACATTCATCATAACCATTTTAAAAGTAACCCATTACCACGTATTAGGTGAATTCTCATATTTAAAAAAAATGTTTTTAAATGTTCCACATCCATTATAGACATATAACTAACCCAAAATAAATTTTATCTTGTGAAGGTGATTTCCATGCTTGTGACATTTGCAATTTTCAGGACTTCAGTGTTAGTAATGAAGTCACTCTTCTTGGAAAATGGTGTGAAGGCAGTGCTAACAGAAATGTCCATGGAATTGGGTATAATTGGTATCCAGTGACTTGGTGAGAATGACTAAGTGTGAGTGACTAAGGCTACATCATTGGCAAACATGAATTCTCTGACCAATGACTCTGAAGTTTTTATAAAAGCCTCAAGGCACCTCAGATTAAACTAACTGCCATTTGCCATGAAGTGGATGTACACATTGTCCTCATTTACAAGATTTTCAATAGATTTGAGAACAATGTTGGAACAAGAAGTGTTTTAGTGAGGATACAGCATTTTTCACAATGTAATCAACCTATATATATATATATATATATATATATATATATATATAGAGAGAGAGAGAGAGAGAGAGAGGAAGGTTATGGCTGCTCCAACAAGAGAAAAGTGTATATTTTAAAAAGAAGATAAACTGCAAACGTTTTTGGTTGAAATGGGGATTTTTTATTTTAAAATATATATTATATGCTATTTTCCATAATTCTGCTACACATGTTTCTGGTTTCACAAGCTTCTTCAAGCAAAGAGTAGATATTTCCACATATTATAAAGATGAATTTTTGGGTAATGATTCAAATGACTGGTGATATTTATAATATGTAGAAATATCTATCTTTACTTGAAGAAGGTCGCGAAACAAGAAACGTGTGTAGCAGAATTGTGGTTTATCTTCTTTTTAATATATATATATATATATATATATATATATATCCATTACATCAAAAACATCCATTAATTTCTTATAAATTACTTTATTTATATTTTAGGTACAAAAATAAAACTAGTAGAGATATAGACTTTGAAAGGTCCCAAAGTGAGAGTGCATTTCTTAAGTAGATAATTTAATAAATATCATAAGGATCTCCTGTAGCCACAATTTTGATCCTGATGTATGGCATCTTATTCAAAAATTGACGGGCTTTGTTAGCTGAATTCAATAAGACATTTGTATCTATAAATATATTTTTTTTAATCAGTATCAACCCCAAGCAAGGCGTTACAGCCACTGGCATGCTAGAGGTTACAGGGAAACATTAGTAATGAGGAGAAAGAAAAAAGCATTCAGGAGGAAAGTAGATAGTGATTGACATTGCATTTAAATTTTTGCAGATTAAAGTTGATTGGAAAGCATGGAGCCAGGAGGGAGTTCCACAAGCAAGAAGTGCAAGAAAAGAAACTATTAGCATAGAAGTTACAGCTACATCTAGCTAGATCAACTGCAAATTACTGAAATCTCTCTACCAGTCTAGTACTGCGCTTAAATTCATACAGTCTAGGTACCATCTGATAAATGAAAGTATTAATCAAAAAGAGGCAGAGAGACAACCTGATGGCAGTGGGCAATTGACTGAAGCTGAGCCACCAGATTGGGACTGATAATATTGCTGATTCTTGTTGAATCTTATTGAGGAGCACCAGGAAATTAGCAGTGTTACTGGGACATATATGGCGTCAATATTTTAAGCATGGACAAATGGTAGACTTATAGATATGCAAGATAGATTCCAGAGAGAAAAATGTCTCACTCACAATGTGAACCAACTTTCTTAGTAGCTGATCTGGCAATGAATTCAATATAATCTTTCCACCTCATGTCAATTGAGAACATTAGCCTGAGAAGGTGCAATGAGTCACTTTCTTGGAGGATAGCATCAGCCATGATGATGGAAGGCAGAGAGGGGTCTCTCAGATGGAGTTACTCTAATGGAGAGCAGTTTAGTTTTGGGGGCCATTAAAATTGACAAGCCATTTTTTCTCCAGTTAACAACGGTCTTGAGGTCATTTTGTACATTGGCTGCCATTTTGACCTTGTCTGATTGATCAGCCTTACTATCGAGGCAGGAGTAAATGGTTGTGTCATCAGCATAGATACCAAGTTGAGAGATGATGTCATCGGGAAGGTCGTTAAGGAAGATTAAAAACAGTGTACAGAACCCTGAGGGACACATGTGTTAGTTCAAAAGTATGTAGACGAGTGACCATTCAAAAGAACTTTCATTTCATGAAATGATAGGAATGACTGGATCAACTCAAAAATGTGTCAAGATATACCATAGCTTTTCAGCTTGTGGAGAAAACCTGAATGCCAGACCCTGTTAAAGGCTTTCAAGATGTCCATTGCTACAGCCTGGGCTTCACCGTTTTTATCTAAAGCACAATAGACACTTTCCAAGAATTATCATTAGTACATCAGCAGAAAAATAATTAACTTAAATTATAAATATAATTAAATAAAACCCATTCATGTGCATATGTAGTTATTGTTATGAATAATCAAGAGTAGTCTCCCCTTATTTTTTTACTTTCCTCTTTGAAAGAGCTATTTCTGTTTACTGGGACTATAAAAGGACATGATATGCAAACCTTGTATTCTCAGTTGAATAAAGCTTTCTTAAAGCCTACACCTGCATACTTTTGTCATTACAGTTACATCAATATAAACATCACTTTAGTTCAATGAAATCCTAATGGATGAAAGACATCACACAAAAAATGTTTATCATTGTTTGTCATTAATTTTTCTAATATATATATATATATATATGTGTGTGTGTGTGTGTAAGTATTAACATTTGATGGTAACCATCTGCTTTATGTTTAAATGCAATTATCAGGACATGACCTGATGATGGCATTCAAGTAAGAAAGAAACTGTTATCATCCAATGTTAATATCTATGTGTACACTGTTTATATTTATATATGCTCTCTCTCTCTCTCTCTCTCTCTCTCTCTCTCTCTCTCTGTGATACTGATTAATCTTCTACTATAAAAACATACCTAAAAAAATAAATAATTATCACACACACACATACACACACATTCAACAGTCTAAAGCAGTGGTTCTCAACCTTTTTTTACCCATGGACCCCTTTCCCCTTCTTTTTATCTTGGTGGACCCCTTCATAGCTATTGGACATAAGAACAATTTTCTATTCTTCACTAATATAAATTTTAAGGTTTTAATTATCAAAGAAATAGTATACGATTAAATTTATTTTTTAAATGAAAACTAATTTAATACAAATAAAATATTCTACTATAATTATAATAATAATTATTATTACTATTTTTAATTAACACAACAATTGTGTTTTGCCTGTGGACCCCGAATATTACATGGACCCCTAGGGTCCATGTAGACCCCACTACTGGTCTAAAGGTACTGATGTATACAGACATTAAATTTTTCCATTGCCTAATCACACCCAAATCATAAACTTCCCCACTTGTTTCCCTAGCCAAACCGAACAACATGCTTCTCTATTGGATCTATTTCTTACCTCTTCTGTCTTGTCAGACATTAAACTTTTTCTGTGGTAACATTGCTCCTTTCAAGCATCCATTGAACATAAATATATTCTGGAAAAATGAAAGCCATATTGCTTATCTGAGAAAAGGCCCTGTGATGAAAGATGCTGAACTAATTCAACATTGATTAGGGCCTCTAGGAGTTTCCCAAAAAGAGGCAAAAGGCTAAGTTGAATGAGCCAGATAGTTTACCAGAGTTCTTAAAAACTGGAACAATAGACGATGACTTCCAGCAAACAGGAAGCAGTGAGGCATTTATAATATAGTTTAGAGAGAACAGGAGCTAGTTCAGGAGTACACTCCTTAATGACTATTACAGGAACGTCATCGAGTCCACATGCTTTGTGGGGATCAATGTTAGAGATGATAGCAGAAATCATGGAAGGTGTTATATGCATTTCACTCAGCAGAGAATCAGTTCTAAGTGGGAATGAGTCAAGAGTAGAGTCTGAGGAGAATTTACGAGCAAAGCATTCAGCTTTATCAGCAGAGGATGATAAATCATTTGAAGTGGGAGAAATAGAGACCTTGCACATGTTTAGTATCCTATTACAGAGATGCCAGTAGTCATGAGAGCTAAAGATTTTAGAGGCTATGCAGTGCTTCATTCTCTTAGCAAAGAGGGACTTAGCTTCTTTGCTTACTTTTTGTATGAGCATAGCAAATGGCATCTGGTATAGCTGGAAATAGTGGTTCCTCTGTGCTGTGGCGGCTGAGCATGCTGGTGTGAACCCTGGAGAGGATTGCGGTTTCGTCTGGTATTTCTGAGAAGGGATGAAAGCGTCTATGCTGGCTTTGACCCAAGAAGAAACCTCACTGATGCATTTTTCAATTAGGAGTTTGAAGATATCAGTCTAAAGGGCATCATGAAGAAAATCCTGGAATGAGTCCCAATCAGCATTCTGGTACTGGAAAGAGGTCTTATGGAGAGGATTTTCCTGTTTAATGGATGCTTGGAAAGAGATATCAATTGTTATCATAGATTGGTTGGAATTACTAAGAGGGCATTGGATGATAACAGTTTCTTTCTTACTTGAATACTATAATCAGGCCATGTCCTGATAATTGCATTTAAACATAAAGCAGACTATTGCCATCAAGTGTTAATACTTACACACACACACACACATATATATATATTAGAAAAATTAATGACAAACAATGATAAACATTTTTTGTGTGATGTCTTTCATCCATTAGGACTTCATTGAACTAAAGTGATGTTTATATTGATGTAACTGTAATGACAAAAGTATGCAGGTGTAGGCTTTAAGAAAGCTTTATTCAACTGAGAATACAAGTTTTGCATATCATATCCTTTTATAGTCCCAGTAAACAGAAATAGCTCTCTCAAATAGGAGAGTAAAAAAAACAAGGGGAGACCACTCTTGATTATACATAACAGTAACTACATATGCACATGAATGGGTAGGGACACTGAAATTTTAAATTTAAGTTAATTATTTTTAATATGTGTTATGTTATATAGTTTAGCCGATTTCATTTACTTTTTTTTCTTTTTGCTTATATTTTTATCAAGTCACATGATACACAAGTCTATACAGTAATTATATATGCAGTATGTGTTGAAATTTTAAATTTTTAAATTAAAAATTTCTTCTTTAGATGCTTTTGGTTATTTTTTCCCACTTTGTCATTAATTTTCCTAACATTGTTCTGATATATTATTTTAATCATTCACCCCTAATGAAGGCAATAAAGTCACTAAGCCACAGGGATTATAGGGTATGAAAGAATATAAGAAAAAGAAAAACATTATTAAAGAGAAAGAACAAATAAAACAGAAATTAAGAAGACAGAAAAAATGAACTCTTTTTCCAGTGTCATGTTTCTTGGTCAACTTTGATCTTCAAAAATTTAAATACAAAGTCAATCATTATCTTCTGTCTTCTGAATTCTTGTTCTTTTATTGTCTTCTCTTCTTAATAGTATATTTTCTCATATTCTCTAATACTCAGTAACACCTTGTGTCTTAGTGGTTTTATTGCCTTGGCTGGGATGAAATGATTAAAAAAAAACATAAACTTAGAGTGAACCTCAATTTTAGGACTGGAGTGAGCTTTAGATCCAGTAAGTCTCCAGGGAAGTGGGGGGGTGCAGGACAACTCATCACAGCCAACTCATCTCCATGACAACTCAACTCCAGGATGACTCACTACCAGCATACTAAGTGCAAGGACAATTCAATGACATCCGAACTATGAAATTTTTTTGTTGACGTTTTAAAAACAAATAAAAGTAATTTATTAAGGATCTGTTGTGTCAGAAACCTACCACCCCTCTTGAAGATGAACTTGTCTGCATCTGTGAACAAAGACTTTAAATAGTGGCATGTCAGTTGACATGACGGAAGACAGATAGACCGAGAAGTTCTTAGCTGAGCTAGTTATTGACTACTCAGGCGATTTCTGTACCCTTTTACCAACCTATTAAAACCCTTTTTATTGTTACGTGTTATTTGGCGTTTGTCTCTACTAACCCCAAATCAACATCATAACAGGATCATTTTTTGATACATGACTATTTTTTTAATTTAAAAATTTATTCAACATTCTATTCAATTCCCGTCAAATATTCAGTTGGAAATCATTGTGAAAAAGAAGAAACAATCTGCAAAATTCTTCCATCTGCCTACATATACTTCTTCAATTTAGGGAGAAGGGGAATGTCGTCCAATTAATTGCTCAAAATATGCATCTCTCTTTCTTAACACCTTTTGCAGCTCTGTAAGGAATCTCCATATTGTGTGGTGCCCTGTCCCCAACTCTGCATGCAGTCTTCAACATGTTATTTGTTTGATCTTGAAAATTAAACACCAGTCAGCCAAATAAGCTGTTGTAACTAATAAATCACTATGACAAACAGCCAAACTTTCAAAATCTCTGTGGCTCAAAGCCGATCTAAGAGAAGTGCACACTATAAGAGCCAACATTGGTCTGAAACTATGAATTCAAAACTAGTGTTGAGTTGTCCTCATGCTGAGTAGGTTGGTGGTAAGTTGTCCTTGAGTTGAGTTGTCACGGAGATGAGTTGGCCGGTGTTGAGTCAGCAGTATAGAGTCACCAGTGATGTAATACTGTGGAAGGTAGCTTCTTTGTTGATAAGAATTTAAAATGCAAGGTAGAAAAAAATCCAAATACCAACACTTGGAAACTTCAAGAAAAGTTAGGATCATCAAAAGGTACCTTATGTAGAGCATAAGGTAATTAACAATAAAAAAAGGAGAGCAAGGATTTAAAAAAAAAGGAAAATACTTTTGATACACTCTAATAATAATGGGAATATAGGTTTTACTTTGTAGGAATTTTCTTCCTTCTTATTGAAAATAAACATCTGTAGAATGATCAAAAAATGTTTCAAAGAAGTAACAATTGCTTAAGCAAACATCACATAATTTACTTTAGTTAAACCTGACTGTTCTCTTCATCTTATATCTTTTTTCAAAATATCATTCAGTTAACTCTTGAAATCACAAGTATTAATAATAATAAAAAGATCCCACATAATAATCTTCTTTTGTATACCATGATATAAACATTTTTATAAGAAAGGTGAATAATTATAAATACTACTATATACTAAGTTTCTTTATTGCTCTTTGGGAGCATAATATAAAAATTTATATAACAAAAATGTAAATTAAATAAATGATTGATAAAAAACTGTAAATAAAAAAATTAATAAATAATATAATAGTTTAGGTTTGCCTTTTACACTTGCTTTTAAGAGAAGAATTTTAAAAATTAAAAGAAAGCCATATGGTTATTAAAAAATAAATTTAATATTATTAATTTAATATTCATTCAATATTCAACATAAGAGGGATGACATTCTCTTTTCTATCACAATTCCCCCCAATAAATTTGATGTGAAACATTTGTTTGTTAAATTTTCTAAAAATAGAATGGCTCGGTAAAAACTACTGAAAATAATTTCGTCTAGGTGGACGTTTTGTGATTTCTTTTTTAAATTTGAAAAAGATATACACCTTTGTATTTTTCCACTAATGGAAATCCTTTTGCTGTTTCAACTTTTTGCACCATTTCAGTTTGATTTGGTAGATTCATTTTTTATGGCTTATCAACCCATTGCAGGTTATTTATTACCAGAAAATATTTTTAGATTGAAAGAATTGTTTTGGCAGAGGAGATAATAATGGTTTAGTGATACAAGTCTTACTAATTTGCCCATAACTTGGAGAAGAGGTGGATTCATACCTTTCCCAATGGCATTTGTGTGTAAGTGAATATAATAAACACAACTGGAATTGGAACTTGGCTCTCTGGTTAACAATTCCAAGTTATTATCCAGTCCACCACCTGCACATCCAAGCTTACAGCACCTGGTATTTCCAAGGGCAGGCAAGAACTGATCCCAAGCATGACTGTTAATATAGACCAACAACTGAATACATCCTATTTCCAATTTTCTTGTGACTTGATTTCCTCAAACCCCTCATCCACTCCTTTACGTCTTTGTTCCCCTTCGGTCAAAGCAGATGCTGCATAGGAAACCAGACTTTAAAAGGAGCCACCTGCTGGCTATAAAACAAAAGCACTTGGGATCAAAATAAAACCACATCATTATTTTCTATGTGTGTTCCCATAGTATCCCACAGTGTCTCAAAAAAAACTGGATTGGATTTTGGTGAAGTATTCATACTTTCCTGTTACCACAGTACAGAACCTGTATCATTTTATTTCCCCTTTGTTTATCCTTTTTTTAAGTTTAGGTACATTTTAGATTGGAGGCATGGTGGAGTAATGGATAGTGGGTCGGATTATGGAATTGGAGAGCTGAGTTCGAATTCTAGTTGAATCTGTTACATTCACTTACATGTTAATACCCTTGGGAAAGGTATAAATCCTCTTCTTCTACCCTCAGCTATGAGTAAGTAGCAGAACAGAACTATAGCCTTGGATGGCATCTGGTCTACCACAGAAAGAAATGGCAACCTACTACAGGAAAAAATCTACCTCGTCAGTCATGTATCGAAAGATACATGATCGCCTAAGCATGTATCATGCATGGCACATAACTGACTGAGATTTTAGATTAGTCACCATTTTTGACCACTTTCTTTCTATCTCATAGTAATCATTGGAAATGGCACAATAAAGTACAGGCTCAAACCACATCGTTCCTGTATTCTCTTATTCCAAAATCTGTCTCCTATGTTTGTATCATTGGTATGTAAAACATTTTCTCTCTACATTGGTCTCCTATAATATCATATTATTATTTGAACATTTGTTTAAGGTTTGTTTGTTTGTTTAGTGGCATATCAACTCCTTATAGATCATTTAATGCTTAAATTTAATTTTCTGACAAGCATTAGGAATTTCATTTTTTTTTTTTCCAAAAATGTATTGCTGGTAATTTTTTACTATGAAAATATACTGCTGGTATTTTTACTATAAAAATCTATTTTTATACTTTCATAGTGTTTTGACACCAATTTGAGGGTTACTCATATTTCGGTTCCTAACAGGTGCTACCACCCTAGGTCATGATGGACCTGGGAACAGTAGCAATTAAGAGGTGATTCCAACTCCTCAAAACATTGCAATCAAAGGCCTTATTGCTGGATGTAGTTTATCATCATACCAAGGATGATTGTTTAAGGGAGCCACCTTTGTATACATTTATTTTACTGTTGTATCTCTCCATGCAGAAACCTCTTTCACCATATCTTGACTGTTTTCAAATTGTAATTTCATGTAACTTTCTTCCTTTCTGAGAACTTACCTCAGCAAACTTTATACATTATTCATGTAAGCAAATGATTTCCTGCCTCTTTTACACATTTAGACCCACAGTCTAAATGTGTAAAAGATGTGTTCAGCATCCGACTGCCTTTGTCATGTTCCTTCTTAACTTTTTAATTGCTATTCAAACTAAATTAGACTTATATTTGTATTTATTTCTATTTTTTTTATTTTTAGTTTTATCCTTTTGGCCTTCAATAAAACTGCTGATGCATAGTATTTTGTCTTCAGAGTTTTAATTACCTTCAGGCATTTATCTGGCTGCCTTGAGGTATCCGCACATGTGAGACAGTTGCTTACATGGGAAGCGGAACATATACAACTGACAGTTCTTCTTCCAGTGGCCGGTTGATTTCACCATTTCAATTCAGCTGAAGAATTTAAAGTCAAGCACTAGATGCAATCTCATCTTCATAAGAAAACCTCTAACAAATTTATCATAAAAATTTCATCAGCTGCTCCAGAAAATGGGTTTTATTGCCTTCATTATCATCAGAGTAAAGAAAGATAAGGACAAAAAACCCCAAAAAAACTCCTAATGGGAATATCTTAAAAGTTACTCATTGGTAAAGGAAATGCTCACATCTCTTCAACTAAATTAAAATGATCAGAAATTTTTTTTATTGCAACCATATGTCTTGGGATGATAATGATGAAATTAGCAATTTCCATATTGAAAACTGTTTTATCCTTAAAGAGGTTACAAACAAAGGTGATACTCAAGTGAAAGGAACAGCAACATGTGTGTAGATGAAAGAAGAGAGGTTTATTGTAAAAGAGAATACACTTCTGAAAGACAGGGAATCGGGTGGCAGGCTAGTAATTACCAAAGCAAGGATATTTGCCAACCGCCCCACGCAGTAACATGTGGCACAAGGCCAAATTTAATATAGGGTATCCAAGCCCATAGGCTCAGGAAAAAATTCCCTGTAGACCCCGTAAAAATGGGGTCAGGTAGCTGTCTACCACCCCAGACAAGACTCTGCCCTTAAGCATAGCCTCATCTGGGCTCCTCTCCACCCAAAGGCAGAGAGTTTGACCAGCTCAGCTGCAGATGAATCTCCAACTAATTCCCAAAGCAAGTCAGATGTGGCAAAAGGCCGATTTTAACGTGGAGTAACCAAGCCCATATGCTCGGGTAAAAATTCCCCATAGATCCCGTAAAAGATGGGGTCAGGTAGCTGTCTACCATCCCAGGAGACTCTGCCCTTCGGCATAGCCTCGTCTGGGTTCCTCTCTGCCTGTAGGCAGAGAGTTCAACCAGCTTACCTGGAGACGAATCTCCAACTAATTGCCAAAGCAAGACCCCAGGTATATCCTGTGCTCACCATATATAGCTACCAATATAGTCAGTCCACATAGGCAATAGGGAGTGTGGGACATTCCATTACAACAAAAACATTCGGCATTCATTGACTTAACTGCTAGTGTCATTGTTGGTAGAAATTTATAAAATCTTTTGCTTAAAGCAGTTTTTCAGGAAATTATACTTCTCAAATTCACTGTTATTAATCTTTCTAATATTTTGCAGATTTGAATCCTCCTACAACAAAGAAAAAGAAACAAACACATATACATATATACAAACATAAACATGTTTTTTTGTTGAGGCAGGACCTTGATGAATCTTGCACAAAGCAAGGTGGGTCCTGCCTGACAAAGCATTTATCATAATGATTATAGGCAAAGTTTTATAAGACTGTATGCTCTTCCTGATGCCCAACTCAGACACTCATGGTAGTTGTTGTAACCTAGGGAAGGTTGCTGAAGGTTGGTAATGGACAATAATACTTAGGACATGAACAACACATATAAGGTTCACCAGCAGCGCGTAGAAGAAGTAGTCAACTGCTAGAAGTGAGTCAAGTGAATTTCACAATGAATCTCCAACTGCAGACCAACATACAGTATTTACTACTGTAATTATATGAATGGGGACATACCCATTATCGTTCATAGGTATGCTACAACAGTAATTCAATTACATAAAGTTTTTTTTTATCAAGACACCATCTTGAAAATAAGTACTGCATAATTTTTTGTGTTTTTTTGTGATGCACAGTGGCTGTTAATAATTAAGTATAACTCAAGTCTTCAATGTTAAAATAAAACAGGATTTAATTACAATCACAAATAAATACCTAACAAGAAGAAAGAAGTAAAAGTCAACCAAAGATAATTAACCATTTCAGTGAATACCTTGTTAGTAGCGTGGCTTGGCTTAACATTCAGTAAATCCTAAATCAAAACCCAAATCATCAACACAAAATAATCCACATCAATTTGACTGTATAGTTCCACTCAATAATCACTGCAGTCAGTAGCCTGACACCACTGTTTATACACCTGGTGGAAAACATATATTCATAAGTCCAGAGTGTCACGCTCAACCTCTGTGTCAGTAGTTATTCATTTTCTTCCTATATGACAGTTTTTAATCAATGGTTTTATATAAAACTCTGCAATCTTTTGTCTGATCAACAATGGAATGTCTTCCATGATCTGGTACACTCTGCTATGGTTACAGTGGTCATCAATATCAAAGTTTGTCCAGTGATTCAAAAACATTATGCTGGAACTTGGTGAACTATACATAAACTGTCCTACAATTGATAGTTCCTCCCTCCAAATGGTCGGTTGATTTATCAAATCAATTCAGTTGAAGTGAAACCCAATTCGAAGACATACTGTAGACACATTTCCGACTGTTTGCAAGGAGGCAAACTTTTTCTGATATTGTAAATGCGGTGATGCGAATAAAAATAATGAGTATAAAGACAATTTCTATTCCATTTTGCAGCTCATTGCTTGAGTGTCTTGTTTCGTTTTATACATTACAGATTCATTGAATTTGAAAAGTAGCAAGTGTGATTTTAAGTACAAAAAGAAATCCAATCAAGTGTCTCTTTCACTATGCTTGAAACACAGATATTCAAAACTATATGAGGACATGGAGGAAGGGAAAGTAATGAAAGAAAAACATCTTGTTTGATAGTAATGTTAATGTTAATATTAGCCACTTCCTTGTAGGGAAACATTCAGCATTCATTTACAAAGAAACCAGTGCTACCATTGGTTGAAATTTAGATCTTTCTTGTAAAACAATATTTCAAGAAAATATGTGACTCAAATCCATTAACTGTTATTGCTCTCTCCAGTATTGATGAAGCTTTTCTTCTGAAATTTTTCTTCAAAAGAGTGTGGAACATTAACATCTTGATTATGTCATTATTTTCTCTTCAAATCAGTGAGAAAGTGACTGCAGACGAGATGCCTGGTCAGGATCGATTGTATTGCAGACCCTTTTTGGATTTTGCTCAGAATCTCAAGATGTACAATAGGAGCACCAGACTAGATATGTATTCAATACAGGGATGAGGATTTCCTTCCTAACCTGTTGTTTGAAGTAGTGTGGAACACCATCATCTTGATTATGTCATTATTTTCTCTTCAAATCAGTGAGAAAGTGACTGCAGACGATATGCCTGGTCAGGATCGATTGTATTGCAGACCCTTCTTTGGATTTTGCTCAGAATCTCAAGATGTACAATAGGAGCACCAGACTAGATATGTATTCAATACAGGGATGAGGATTTCCTTCCTAACCTGTTGTTTGAAGTAGTGTGGAACACCATCATCTTGATTATGTCATTATTTTCTCTTCGAGTTACATGTGTCGTCCATTTCAATTGCTTCTGTTGAAATTCCTCAAATAATATGGTTTCTTTTATTGGGTACAGTTCTTTTTGATTCTGTGGTGCCAGTCCATGAGGTTCAAAGAAGGATGGTCCTCACTAAAACTTACAGGTTTCATTTGCTCAAGGCCATTTTTAACCATTGATCTTAGAAAGCGATTGTATACAGCTGACAATTTAGATACTTCTGAATGTATTTGACATCATGCATGACATCCATATGAATGTTTTGATCTGACAAGAATATTTAAGATATGACTCAAGTTTTCAGGTTAATGTTTAGGTTTTGTAGCAACTTGCAGTATTGGGTGAAGCTACCCCTAGCACAGTCTATTCTCTGTTTAATTTCCTTATCTTCTATACTATATTTGTTATAAACTGATCTATACACCAAGGTATTTGAAGTGTTTAATATTTATTAATTTCACATCCTGAAATTTTATGATGAATTCAGAGTAGGTGCTATTATAGTCTTCAAATTCAAATGTTAAACTAATCACCAACTTCTTTGTGTTTTGTGTCCCCTCGTGATGTAGACGATCATGGCTCTTCACAACTTCCTCTCCCTTGTAGCTCTTAATAAATTTTGTCTTTCTGTTATCTCTCTGTTCCGACATCCATTTACTTAAGCTCACTAAATATGTTATGCATTGTTTTCCTTTGTCTCAATCTGTCCTGTGAGTATCAGATTTTCCAAGCCCTCTTTCCACATTATGTGCCCTAGAAACCTCAACTATTTCTTCCTGATATTAAGTATAAGTGTCCTTTTTGTTTCCATTATTGCTAAAACTTTGTCATTGCTCACATGTTCAGTCCATGGTATCCTTAATGTACTTCTATAGAAGCACTTTTCTGTTGCTTCAAGTCTCTTTGAGGAGAGTGTCCAGCACTCACAATCAAGCAGGAGGGTAAATATGATGTAACAGTTTAGTATTCTTTTCCTTGTTTCCACTGAAGTTTTTTCTATACAAAAGCAAAATAACAAATAAAATGTATATCTTCTACACATGGCTCTATACACCACTTTTGATTCACAAAACAAAAATATTTGACAATACATGACACAGTGAACCTACTTTCTTAGCAGTAGACCTAGCAATGGATTCAATATAATCTTTCCACTTCATGTCAGCCGAGAATGTTAGCAAGGAGTCATTTTGCTGGAGGTTAGCATCAGCCATGCTGATAGGAGACAGGAAGAGGTGTTTCAGGTGATTAATAAAGAGAAGTTTCGTTTTTCATTAGAAACAAAGAAAAGAGTTCTGAACCACTAAACAACATCAATCTTCCTATATAGAAACAATTATTTTTTTTTTTCTAATCAATTCACCCCAAGCAAGGCGGGAAGCCACTAGCATGCAAGGGGTTACAGAAGATTTGGAGCGATAGGAGTGATAGAGGAAAGGATGAGAAGGATAGTGGATAGATCAAGGCAACTGGAGATGTCGATTGACATTACATTTGAATAGTTGGAGATTATAGCTGTCAGGGAAACAGGAATAGGGAAGGGAGATCCACAGGCGAGAGGTGTGAGATATGAAGCTATTAGAGTAGAAGAGATGGCTACATTTAATAGTTTCAACAGTGAAAGGGTGAGAGCGGGATGCCAGCCTCGTAGGACACTTGAATTCATGAAGTCTGGGAACCAGCGAATGCAGCTCATCAGAGCAATTTCCATGAAAGTATTTGTAAAAAAGACAGAGAGAGGTGACGGTGTGTCTGTGAGAGAGCGACTGCAGACGAGATGCCAGATCAGGTTCAGTTACATTGCATATCCGTCTCTGGATCTTATCAAGAACCCCCAGGCAAACAGAAGGGGCTCCCGACCATATATGGCAGCAATACTCCATGCAAAGGCAAATGGTTGATTTGTAGATTTGAAGGATCGATTCCAGGGAGAAAAATTTCCTGCCACGGTACAGGGAGTCAACTTTCCTTGCGGTGGACGAAGTAATTGACTCAATGTATTTGTTCCATCTCAGGTCAGTAGTCAACGTGAGACCGAGCAGCTCAGCGTCAGACATTCTAATGGGGAGCAGGGAATGATCTCTGTGGTGATTAATAGAGAGCAGTTTTGTTTTTGAGGTGTTAAAGTTAACCAGCCAATTCCTGCCTCAGCTCACAATCGATTGGAGGTTCTTTTCGAGACAAACGGCCAGGTTAGTTTTGTCAGCGACACTGGACAATTTCCTCAGAGTTGAAGACAATTGGGGCAACAGAGATATGGTTCAACAGAAGGATGATAAGAATACCATGGACAAATCATGTGAGCAATGAGTAATTTTTAAGGAAAATGGGAATAAAAATGCTTAGAATCCGAAAGAGACAGCAAAAATTTCTAACTCATATAATGAAGAAAAGAGAGCCTGGTGAATTTGAAACTCACATGGCTGAAGGAAATAGCAGTTAACATACCTAACAAAGTTATGTAAATGAACAGGGACTAGGAGGGATAGTAAGGAGACAAACATCGTGTAGAGTTACAAAAAAATAGGAAGACTGTGGAGAGTCATGATTGCTAAAGACCCATCAGGACACAGCATATAAAAGAAGTTATCAAAACTTCTGAATGAATAAAAATAAAATATTAATGTATTTTGAAAAAAAAAAGAGATGACAGGAAAATTCAGTACAAAATGATATATCTATATTGCATATCATATAGGTAGGTGCATGATTGAGTTGTTAGAACAATCACTTTACAAACATGAGGTAAGGGTTCAAATCTCACCACAGTCAATTTGTTAAGGAGATGGATTCTTGATGTTATCAGCCTAGGGAGGTAATTCCAGCAGTAGAATTGGTCGGTTTGGCAATTTATGTTTCAGTACCTGTTTTTTTTTTTTTTCTTTTTTCCTTGATACAGCAGCTTTCAATTCGGTTTTTTCAGTTTTTAATTTAGTATTTTTGCTTTCTAAGGAAGCCATTCATTTTCTTGTGTAGCATTTCCAGTCGATATCTGATTTCGTTTGAGATTCATAAATTTGCAACTTAGTCCATTCAACTCACAATTTCTCGTGTATTTATGGTCCAGTCTTAAAAAATATTCATATGGCTGGAAAGAAAATAAAATAATCTTTCTAAATATGTAATTTGTATGTGCTTTTATTCATTGAATTATTTTTTTACTTCGAACAGCCGAAAATACGAAACATTTTTTTTTCTGAGACTAAATTTTACATTACTTTGTTTTATCAATATTATTGAAATTGTACACTCAATTAGAAGACCCCTTTAGAACCAGGAAGATGTTCATTTCTTCTCTGAGCCGTCGAAGCAAATTCCTTCAAAATTATAAAGTAAGTAAAAATAAAATAAAAATAAAGAGCATCTGATAGTTAAATAAATGTGTGGTAAAAGAACTTTAAATTATTGAAACTACTGTCTGACATTGAGTAGTCGGTATAAAAAGCAAAATTTTTACTTTGAGTTTTTAAAAAATAACTTGCAGTTTTGAAAATATACACATTTTAAAACTGAGATTAAAGCTTATTTTATTTTTTAATATCTAATTTTATTTTAGGTGTAGTATTCGCTAGATAGAAACATAATTTTATTTGTAGAAAACAAACAATTTTTTACACGAGACTCGTATATCTGTATACACATTTAAAAAGTGAAGAGCTATTTTAATTATTCTTAATAGGTGCATTCCCTAGATAAAAAACAAATTTATTTATAAAAAAAAATCCGTCATTTATTTTTCTTGTTTACAACAACTTTAATTCATGATTAGTATACTGGCTTAAATAAAACCCTTATAAAAAAAAATCCGACTTAATAAAATTTAACATTATGACGAAACTGACAACTGTTTTTTTTTTTTTTACTTGCTATTTTCTTAACTTAATTTTAAAGTTTTTTTTTTTAAACTGAAACAAACAGATTTACAGGCATCATGTATTTTCCTTTTTTTTTTCTATTTGAAAACATTCTTTTCCAAGTGTCATTTGTCGTATTTCCTTCTTTTTTTCCCCCTCATTTCTTTTGTAAACAAATAGATTTCATATTTATTTCCAAAAACTAGTCAATTAAATGTTTTAAAAACATATTTTTGTTCAATCTTTTTCTCTTACAATGGTATATAAATGTTGATGAAATTTAATTTTTAACATCTGAAAGTCTTTTTCAATAGTGTTTCTTTGCATATTGTCATTTAGCATCCCGCTACCACCGTTTTTTATCAATATGAATTTTCGTACAAAAAGTGGATCACAGAGCTTATTCAGCTTAATGTATATTTTCAGAAAATCTCAACTTCTATTTGGTCACTTAATATTTAATAACATCGACCTAGTTCTTGTCTTGACCAAAAAGATAATTCCACCAAAATCTATCAAAATTATGTGAGCCTATCACGTGACCAAAGTTAGCAATAAAATATGAAACGTCTTTCATCTTCAACAGTGCGCTGATCAGATTCCTTTTAACTCATCACACAGCTCCAGGCTTTATGTTAAAGTTCCTTAACATGATTCCAGCCTGAGAGAACACTCATTCACACAGCAATATTTTATGACGAACAATCAACTCAAGTTTTCCACATTCAACTTAATACACGAATCTTTTTCATACGCTTTCAAGCTCAACGTTAATTATTGCAATTAACATAAACACAGCTTGTTAAGAACCACTTATCCCAACTAGAATATTCTCTTCAAACCAGTGAAAGCAAATCAAAGAGCAACAATTCTGTAAACCTTAAAGTAAGTCGTAAACAATATTTCTCTATTCCAAATACAAACTTGAACTGTTTATTTTTTTCTTAAATTACTATAATACCAAAACACACTTTCTCATTATTGTACAGGCCATTCAACAAATTATAATCTATCAAACCAGAACTTTGATAACCTTTCATCTAAACATGAAAGGATGTTTGAACTTTTTAAAACCACCTCTTTACTCCAGTTGTTTTTGTATCTCTTGTTTATATAAATATTTTATTCATTGTTGTGCAAAAACTGTTGTTTCTCAAGTTGTCCTTATTCTATGTTTGTTGAATACTGAAATGTGAGAGGAAATTGTTAATTTCATCATGCAGCCTAATTTACTCAACAATTTTTGATCAATATAATTGAATTAATTAACACCACCTCCACAGTCACTCAGTAGTGATATAGTTACTAAACCAAATGAATTTGGTTTCATAAAAATTTTGATGTGGTTTCATAGTGTGAAAATGAAACCAAAAAAGTCGGTTTTTTAGGTTAAACTGCACATCTCTACCCAGCAGTGGTACTGTTGGGAAGTACTCAAAAAAAATAATATATGTTGACTTAAGCCTTGTGAGCAAAATTGGGTCAAAATAATTTTTCAGAAGCTATTGATGATTATGCTTGCATGAAGTCAACATGACTGAGTATTTGAGCATACTGGCTTTGTTCAAATTGTTGATCATAACAGATTATACACTCTCTTCTTGAAACTGTAACTAAGGTCTGTTTGGCATAGTTACAGTATAAACCACAGGTAGGTTCCCTGGATGTTAACCAATCACAATTGTAGGTGGCTTGAACATGGATTGGCTAGCCACCATAGCAGACAGTTGTGCTTGAAAGCAAGTAGCTAACCATTATTATATAGGCCCAAAGCTGTGTTCTTTTTAATTAATTCATCCCAAGCAAGGCAACAATGCCACTAAGATGCACAGGGCTACTGGTTGTGAAAGAGAATTGAAAGTCTTTAGAAGGAACCTAAACTCAATGCTAAACAGGAAAAAAGGGATAAACCTTGAAAATCTTGTCCAAAGGGCTGGGAAGGAGTTTGAACCAGATAATAGGTGAACATACCTATTTCTATTGAGGAAAAAATAAATAAATAATAATTTTCAGAGTTTAGGTAACGGTGTTAGAAGTATATTGTTGAAGTAGACTTTAGAAGCAAATGGAAAACCCAATCCTAAGCATGAACCAGAGGATAAACATCTATTTCTGCTCAAAAGTCTGTGAAGGTGAGTGAACATATCTACTCTTATAGAGGAAAAATAAACAGTATAAATTTCAGCATTTAGGCAGAGACATTAGATGCATAGTATTTAAGCAGACATTACAAGGAACTGGAAACCAAATTCTAAACAAAAGACAAGGAATAGACCATTAATCCTGTTCAAACAGCCTGGAGGAGTGTGAACTGGATTATAAGCGAACCTATCTACTACTACTGAAGGAAAATAAATAAAAATTAAATAGTAAATAAATTTTCAGGGTTTAAGCAGATGCATTAGAAGTATAGAGTTGAAGTAGATTTTAGAAGGAACCAGGAACCAAATCCTAACCAGGAAACAAGAGATAAACCAGGGAGGAGTGTGAACCGGATGATAGGTAAACATGAAATTTTAGTAATTGCTGAGATAAAAATGTTTTATCATAATGATGATGAAAAAGATGAAAAGAGTGAATCTGTACTAAGATTTTTACATGTTAAAATTTTAACCCTTGCCCTTAATATTCCCTGTAAGTGTTAGATTCTCTGGGCCATCTTTCCTTATTATGTGTCTTGGAAATTTCAACTTTCTCTTACTGATTATGAGCATTAGTTTCCTTGCAGTTCCTATTTCCTTTATAACTTCCTTACTGCTTGCATTTTCCGTTCATGGTGCTATTCTTCAGAAATCTTCACTTAATGGTGACTGACAGAAACTGCTTGTTCTACTCTTTCCCAAAACTCTGTAGTGATACGGGTGGTGGTGCGGGGATACAAAAAACATGATGACAAACACTTGTTAGAATATAATTACATATTTATTAACTGGTTAATCTTAAGATCAGTCCACTCAACATTTCCTGAATGAGAAAGTCAATTAAAGAGGAAAGACAAACATTACTAGCTTTTCTATTCAAAATAGTCATTTTCTAGATACACTGTATAAATAAAATAGACTGTTCTACAAATAAGAAACTCCGCAGGCAGAATGTTGTGAACCTATCACTGCTCTATTGCTATTACAATGACAAGCAACATTCATTAGACCCACCAGCCCTTTGCAACTGGGACCCGCCATGCCATGTACATAAGGGTGAATCATCCTCATTCCCTTTGTATTCCATTAGTAAGAAGGAAGTTCCACTTGGACAGTTTTCCCCCCAAGAACTGCTGCTTTATGGAACAGGCTCCTGGCAGGATGTTTTCCCAATCATTACAATCTTGACCTCTTCAAGTCTAGGGTTAATTGTTATCTTTCCTGCATAACCTCATGAACTTTACTTGCTTATTCTTATGTTAGTACAATACCATACAGTAACTCTCTACCTTGAGTGGCTCTTTGACCTTGTCTTGGGGGAACATTGATATAAAAAGAAAATGTCACAAGCACACTGACCTTCACTTTCAATGCCATCTGAGGTCATAATAAAACTAATGACAAAAAAAACTATAAAAATTACAAAATCCATCATCAAATATTGACAGAAACACTGGTGTGATTTCTCTTCTGAATGTGAATAATCATGTCTCTCCACAACTTCCTATCCTTTGTAGATCTTAGCAATGTTTGTCCCCTTACTGTCCCTCCCAGTCCCTGTTGTACTGGCCATTTACACAAGCTCATTAGATTGGTTATTTACTGTTTCCTTCTGTCCATCTTGCCTTCAATATATCCTGTGAGTGCCAAATTCTCCAAGCCCTCTTTCCTCATTATGTGCCCCATAAATTTCAACTATATTTTTCTGATTCTAAGTATAAATATTTTATTTCCATCAAAAATTTCCTCAAAATAGGACTCAAGATAAACCTTTTCAAAACAGAAACTATGATTTGAAATTGGGATGAAAGCCATGACGACACATACCCTGAATCCATTATAAAAATTCAAGATGTGGAATTAGTTAATACTAAACACTTTAAATACATTGGTGTATGAATGAGTTATAACAAATTTAGTATAGGAAATAAGGAAATTGTGCAAAGAATAGACTGTGCTAAAAGTAGTTTCACACAACACTGCTAGTTGTTACAAAACCAAAACATTAATCTAAGAAATCAAGTCATGTTCTTAAATATCAATATTAGATTGAGACTTTCATATGGATGTTTTTCATGGTACCAAACCCATTCAGAAATATCCAAATTATCAGCTGTATACAACCACTTTCCCAACCTGATCCTATTTATTAGAGGGCCCACATCACTACAGGAAATGATACAAGGTCTAGGTTTAAAGTGGGTTTAACAGCAATACCATAGAACAATTGCTAAAGCTCACTTGGCACATCCCTTTTTTGGGAACACCTCAGGCACCATGCAATGAACCCAGCTCTTTCCCAAAGGAGAGCCATTGCTTGGAGGAAGGCCACCTGGGGCTTGACCTAATATTATTTGAAACAACACCACCCAAAAGGCCAAGGAACAATTCCCACATTAATGGTTAAAGGTGGCTTTGAGTGTATGAAGCCTGTAAGTAAAGACCCTCCAGAAATGACACAAGGCCAGGGTTTAAAGTGGGTTTAATAGCAATACTGCAGAAAAATTGCCAAATCCCCCTCAGCACTTCTCCTTTTTGGGAACACTTCAAGCGCTGGCCAATGAACCAAGCCCCCTCCCAAAAAAGAGGTCATGCCTGGGGAGAAGGCCCTTTTGAATTTGAAACGGCCCCGACCAAAAGACTGAGGAGCAATTCCCACATTGTTGGTTAAAAATAGTTTTGGGCATATGAATCCTGTAGGTAAAGACTCTCCTTTTTTTAAACTTCATGGGCAGACACCACGGAATAAAAAAGAACTATAACAAATAACAGAAACCACATCACCTGAGACCTTTTTAAACTGCAAAAACTAAATGGATATTATATATAATCAAGATGTTGATGTTCCATACTAATTCAAACAAAAGGTTAGGAAGGAAAGCCCCATCACTACTCAAAAGAGCTATAACAGTTAGTGGACTTGAGAAACCTATTCTCCAGAAAAGATTTTTCAAGTGAAAGATTTTAGAAATTTCAACTGACAGTGGCACTGGCTGCTCAGTCAATGGATGCCGAATGCTTCTTTATAAGGAAATGGCTGACATCACCATTATATAAGCTGAAATCTTTTCTCCAATATAAAGTACAGTAAAGATATCATAGTTTGTAAGGAAAGCTCATGCAATGGTTCTGTTTATGATATTGCTAGAACAATGTAACTCAAGAATATAATGAAAACCCCCATCAGTACTAGAAAGAGCCATAACAGTTAGTGGACTTGAGAAACCTATTTTCATGAAAAATTATTTTAAGAGAAAGATTTTATAAATTTCAGCTGAAAGCAGCAGTCAATGAATGCTGAATGTTTCCTTATAAGGAAACAGTTATTAACACTTGACATTAGCATTGATGGCCGGCATCTCTTTTTCAAAGATATTCACATGCTAGAGTGACGAGCTAATATCTGTTGCAGATTATTGCTCAGGCATATTTGTGTTTCTTCAATACTCATAAAGCCAATCTATTGCAAGTATACCAAATTACAGTTTCTGGGAGAGAATACATCATCTCTTGTGATCAGTAGTTTAACAAGGCTAGCACACTCAAACCCTCAGTCACAATGACTTGTGACTTCATGCTAGCCTAACCATTGACAGACATTTTTGTCTATTTGGTTTTGCTCAAAATGCTTGGGTGATCCCAAGGTACTACTCACTCCCCATGTTGATATTGCCATAAATCATATAGTTGGCAAATCGACTATGGTGAGATTCAAAGCCAGATCCTATGATCAGAATGCTAATTCTCTAATCACTCGGTTACACACCCATAAGCTAGAATTAATGCTTTCCTAACTATCCTCATTATTTTAGAAGCATATCGTAAATCACCATCCAGGGATAGTGTCCTTTGGGCTCATATTTTTTAAAATCCTGACCATAATTAAAACCTTTTCACAAGTGAATCTTTAAATATATTTTTTACAGTTATTATATTAGCATGAAGTAATTCATGATAGGGGATAAGTTTATTGCTTAACAGCAATAGAAACCCAATCCCTCATTTTATATCCAGATTAATCTTACATTAATGCAAATTAACCTCCGCTGTAAAATAATGATGTTATATCTTGTTAAGTCCTTATTATTATTAAAAGGTTTCCACATGTGAGTCTTTAAATATATTTTTTCTAATTATTATATTAATATATAACAATTCTTGATGAGGACCATTTTATTACATACAAACAATAGAAAAAAGATCCCTCATTTTACATTCAGATTAATCTTCTTATTTTTCATCAGTTCACCCCAAGCAAAGTGTTGTATGGTCAGGGTCGATGTTGAATCTTTGTCGTCTCATGCAATGTTCCATGTTGGGGAATTCTAAGTTAAATAAGTTGTAGTGAGAAAATGAACACAGGTGTAACTTAACTAAAGCTTTATTCAACTTAGAATGAAGCGTGTCCTATTGGACTTACTAAAATACAGAATATGTATAAGGGGAGATAATCCATACTACACAAGGTGATAATGCCACTAAGATACAAGGGTCTACTGGGAGTGAAAGAGAATAAGAAGACGTTAGAAGAAATCAGAAACACAATCTTAAACAGTAAACAAGGGATAAACCTCTACTTCTGTTTAAAAGATCAAGGAGAAGTGTGAACCAGACGATAGACAAACATATTTACTCCTATTGAACAAAAAACAACAGTAAATAAAATTTCACAGTTTAAGGAGAGATGTTAGGAATACAGAGTTAAAATAGACTTTAGAAGGAACCAGAAGCCCAATACTAAACAGGAAACAAGGGATAAACCTCTACTCTTTTTCAAAAGGCATTGGAGTAGTATGAACCTATATATTCCGATTGAAGGGAAAATAAATAAATAAATAGTAAATAAAATTTCAGAGTTTAGGCAGAAACATTAGAAGTATATTGTTGTGGTAGACTTTAGAAGGAAATGGAAAACCAACCCTTAAAAGTAAACAAGGGATAAACTACTCCTATTCAAATTACAGAGAAATGTTATTAAGTCTTCGCTATTATTAGAAACGTTTAACATCTGAGTGATTAAATATATTTTTCCAGTTATTATTCGTATTGTTTGCTCTTTCATGGAATCACTCTTTTTCTCTCTCGCCTTCAATATTTCTTTTTTATAACCAAGGTACTACAACCTGACATTACCAGTGCAAAGGAGATAACCTTAGTTAGGTAAAATGATGCAAACTTTACAGGTACAAAATATGTGAGCTGCTGAAATCATAGCATTCGCATCACATATTTAACCATCTTTGTACAGTTTCAGGTGGCTAAGTTTTGAATTCAGAGTTGTTCTTCTCCTAAACTAGTTGCCAACCATGGTGATGGAGCTCTGTTTATCCAGCAATTTAACCCATAGTTGGGGAAAGAAGAGATGATTCATACCTTCTGCAAGTATATTTCCACATAAGAGAATGTAACAAACTTGACCAGAATTCGGCTCACCAATGTCTCATTCTGAGCTGCTAACCATTACACTAACTGCATATCTAAATGGAAAATATAAAGAAAAATAAATAAAAGGGGATAATGTTGCATTGCACATGGGGGTGAAGTTTATTGATCTAAACTCTGGATTTTACTGGGTCATAAAATTGATTTGAATCTATAAATTTTCAGTAACATCTTGTCAATTAAATAAATGTCAAACTCGGTGAATACAGATATTTGCCCTATTAAGAAATAGTCAACTAGTTTGAAAAATTCCTAAGTGTGAGACAGCATCGTGAATCGGTAAAAGGAAGATGTTTTTATATGCATTAAAATAGCACTTTTAAAAGAATTTAAAATACAGTACTATTATTTACATAAGAAAAGGAATAAATAGAAAAAATATATCTCAGCTTCATTCACTTTCCAACTGCCATAATGTAAAGTCCCTGTGCCTTTTCTAAAAATACTTTTATGATAAATGTTCTGATTAACTATGGTATCGAGACTTTATGAATTTAAGCACAGCACTAAACTGGTAAACAAAGTCTCATGAATTTACAGTTGGATTGGCTAGAAACATCTGTAAGTCCTATGCTAATAGTTTCATCTCTCACACCTCTCGCTTGTGGAAATCTCTTCAGACTCCATAATTTCGAGCCAACTTTGATCTTCAAAAATTTAAACGCAATTTCAATTGTTATCTACTGTCTTCTTGATTTATTTATTGTTCTCGATCCTTAATAATGTTGCACTTTTTACTTATTCTTTCACACTCAGTAACCTGTTGCACCTTAGTGACTTTACTGCCTTTCTTGTGGTGAAATGATTGGAAATATATATATATATATATATATATATATATATATATATAATATTAGTGGTCAATATACATATATTTATATATATATATATATATATATATATATATATATATATAAAATTTCCAAGAGGATAGAATCCAGGTAGAACTGAATGTCCAGGACAGAGTAAGCTTTCATACGTTTCCCTCTCACATTTGTTTCCAACTCCCATACATAGACTCTCAATAAAATTGTGCTTTTTATACCCAGAGTTATATTTTCTGATTTCTTTTTGAATTTGTAGGTCTGATGAATTGGATTGTGATTACAATTCCAATGTAATAAATTATAACCATGGAATATTAGTGTTTGAGCCTTTTATATTATATATATATATATATAGCATTTATTTTACATTATAAAGCTGTTTTTTTTTGTTGTTGTTGTGGCAGAACTGGTATTCATCTCACACAAAACAAGGTGGGTCCTGCCTGATAGAGAATTTCTTACCATAATGATTTGAGACAAGGTTTATACAACACCTGATGCTTTTCTTGACACCCAAATCACAGTAGTCCAAGTACATTGAGTGTTTTTTTTATTGAGACACAATCGCTAGGAAGGTTGGCATTCAAAGCTTGAAACCAATCCTAGCCTTACAGTATAATTTTCAACATAATCTCTGTAATATAGTAACAACTCTAAGTAAAAGCTTATGAAGCTTTATTTGACTAATTCAACTTTTTGCTGAAAAACATTTTATTGTGATGGATGGTTACAAATGAGAGGAGAGATGGGATGTGCTTATTTTATTACCACAATAATATATATATATATATATATATATATATATATATATATATATATATATATGAAAGAAAAGAGAAACCGCAAACATTTTTGGTTGTAATGTGGATTTTTTTTAAAAATATCTTATGCTTTATTTTTCCATAATTTTGCTACACGGGTTTCCAGTCTTGCAACCTTCATCAGGCAAAGAGTGGATATTTCCACATATTATTAAAAGTAATTAATTTTTCTTATGTTTTTTGATGCTAAATATTCTCAATATTAGATATTTGTGTGTTAGTGACCCAATTTCTTCCTTGAACTGGCTAGTTGAAAGAAGACATTTAGGTCGCTAACACACTAAGATCCACATTAAAACCAAAAACATTGGCAGTTTCTCTCTTCTTTTAATATACACACTTCTCTCTCATTGTAACTACTATAACCTCTTCCTTTATTATATATATATATATATATATATATATATATATATATATATATATATGTGTGTGTGTATATATAAATAAAAAAAAAAGAACAGTAAGATATATAATCCGTTGTTCTTATAGATATTTTAATTTTTACAAAATAGTGCTCAATGTAAATTTACAGAGCATTAATATTATAAAATAATTGATTTAAAATATGTTCTTTTTCGCTACACAGTTCTAACCATGTTTCAAAAATGGAAGGTAAAAGCCCCGAATTTAATTTTGTAATTAAATTAAAGACATTAGTTCCATTTCATCCTCAAGCGAATTTTGAAGTAACTTTTAAAATTACTGGGTTTTAAAGACACAGCTAAAATCATAATTCACGTTTCCAAGGTTACAGATAAATCCACTTCCACCAGACAAGGGGTGTCTGCGTGTTCATTATGTCTGTATTTTGATGTATCAGTTATTAGTTACGTTTGATGTATCACTTATTAGTCATGTTTTGGTAGGCTACCCCCTACATATTCAGTTAAACAAAATATCTGATAGAAAGCATTCAGATCCAAAGATCATTCAGACAGTTTTTACACACACAGAAAAAGAAATCACTTGTACAAATGCAAGAAAATTTAATAAAAGTTTAATTGCTGTGTCTTGTCTGATGACTTCAATGAAACTTGTATAAAATACCCAATACACAAACACACACACACACACACACACACACATATATATATATATATATATATATATATATATATATATATATATATAATGTGTGTGTGTGTGTGTGTGTGTATTTGGGTATATATATATATATATATATATATATATATATATATATATATTAGTAATTATATTCTGGAGTCATTGATAGCCGTTAGAAGTGTACATGAAATAAGCTTTAGAGTAAAGGGCTGTGAAAATGAAAAATTGCTACATTTTAATGGTATATATAGTATTAATCCTGTATCAACAGTGAATGTTGAAAAAAGAATAAACAGAAGTGAATAAAGGAATAATTTCAAAAAACTTAAAAGAAAAAGTAGATAATCCTTCTTTGAGATTGACCAAGAAAAGATATGACCTTCAAGATAGATTATCTATTATGTATTGTCCTTAAACCCTGCCTTCATTTTATTTCTCAAAATAATCTCTATTGCTTACTATTAACTTTACTTCTTGGAATAATAAGATTATAACTGACCTCAATGTTGAATTGTAATAAAGACGCACTTGTGACCATGGTGAAAACATAACATGACATTAAATGTCTTTTCTAAGTGTATCAGCATATATGTGACATCAGTTACAGTGCATACTGGAGAATGATGGTTTTTAAATTCATCTTTCAAATCTTTGTTTATGTGGTGAGTGTCCCACTGTTAAGCTTCTTTTCTTCTTTTATGTGTCGTATCCCTTCTGTATGCAACCATGACTCTCCACTTCCTCCTGTCTCCTAAATGAGTTTTGTCCCTCTGTTATCTTTCTCGCCATCCACTTGCTTAAGCCCACTAGATATGTCACATGTTGCTTTCCCTTGTCCCTCTTTCTCTATCTATCCTGTGAGTATCAGATTTTCCAAACCCTCCTTTCTCATTATGTGTCCCAGAAATTTCAGCTACCTCTTCCTGATGTTAAGTATAAGTTTCCCCTTTGTTTGCAGCCTCTCCAAAACCTCATCATTGCTTACATGTTCGATCCATGATATCCTCACCACACTTCTGTTGCCTCAAGTCTCTTTTTCATCTTTGAGGAGATTGTCCAACATTCACAGTTGTAAAGGAGGACAGATATCATATAGCAGTTCAGTACTCTTTTCTTTGTTACCAACAAAACTCTCCTCTTCCTAGCTTTTGGAATGTGTCTTTGATTATCCCAACAAGTCTTCAGATCTCAGCATCGCACTTTCCGTCCTCTGTCAGAACACTTCCCAGATATTTAAATATCCGCACCTGCTTGATTTTAGTGTTGCTGATATGTAAATTGCATTTTAGGCTCATCTTTTTGCTTATGACCATGCATTCTGTCTTCTTGTAGTTTATGCTTAGTCCCTTCTTCTCATTCTTCTTTGTTACCTTCTGTAGGAGGTTTTGTAGTTTCCTTTCCGTGTCTGCTATCAGCACTGTGTCATCTGCATATCTTATGTTGTTAAGATTGTGGCCACCAATGATGAATCCAGTTATCTCAGAATTGACTTGCTGTATAGGTTGAATAAATCCAGTCTTTACACCCCTTTCTATTTTTCTATACCTGCTGAAATCATGTTTTTATCTTTATGCTAGGTGGTTTGCTGCCAGTAGATGTTTTTGGTCATTCTAATGTCTTTCCTAAATATGTCAAGGTTGCTGAGCAGCTCTAAAAGATCTTTGTGGCATACTTTGTCAAATGCTTTTGTATAGTCTATAAAACACAGGTGCACGTTCTTCTGCATTTGTATTGCTCTTCCTGATAGCATTCTGACATGAATATTGCATTCCTTGTTCCAGTGTCTTTAATGAACACACACTCTTCTTGTCCTACCTCTGGCCTGATTCTGCTACACATTCTATTCATCAAAATACGGATAATGAGTTTTGTCATGTGGCTCATTAGATTGTTCGGTGGAGTTCACATTCTGGTTTCTTACACAGTGCTATAAAATTGATCTGCTTAAATCTTCTGGTATATCCCTACTGTTGTAGATTTCATTTATTATTTCTGTAATCTTGTCTATGCCAAAATCATCTAAGGCTGTCAGTATGTCTGTTATAATTCTGTTTGGCCTAGACGCTTTGTTTCAGCTAGGTTTCATTAATATCTGTAAGTGACTTTAATAATTAATGAAAGCCCTGCTCAGTCCTGCTCAAATTCCAAGCCCTCAATCAAATGCTTTATCATTAATTACATCATTTTTTTCATAATCATTTCACTCCAAGCAAGGCAATAAAGCCACTAAGACACAAAGGATTAATGAGTGTTGTGAGAGAATAAGAGAAAAAGAAAACATTATTAAAGAGCAAGAACAATAAATGTACAGTAATTAAGAAGACAGAAGATAACAATTGGCACGGAATTTAAATTTTTGAAGATCAAAATTGACTGGAAAGCAAGCAGTCAGCAGAGATGTACAAGAAAAAGAAACTGTCAGCATATAACTCATGGTTACCTCTAGTCATTTCAACTGTAAAATGATGAGACATTGCCACCAATCTAGTACTGCACTTAAATTCAGAAAGTCTAGGTACCATAGGTTCATCAGAACAATTCCCACAAAAATATTCAGAGAAGAATCACAGGAAAGCTACATTACAGCGGTGGGAAAATGAGTGAACCAAGATGCCAGGCCAGGGCCAATAACATTGCAGATTCTTCTTTGTATTTTATCAAGAATCTCTAAATAGATAGCAGAAGCACCAGACAAGATATGGCAGCAATATTCAATCCATGGGCGAATGGTAGACTTATAAATGTATAAGTTAGATTCTGGTGAGGAAAATAACCAAAAAAAAAGGATTATTCCCATAGAATTATGTTTTGGTAAGTTTATAATTAAATAAAGTGATTTTTTGACACGTGCCTCTTTTCAAAAAGCAAATATTCAAATTAGTATAGAAACAAATATTTGTTTTTTGTGACATCTTCACATCTTTTGTTCCTACAAGAAACCTTAAATTTTTTGTTGGGGAATATACATTAGCTAGCAAGTCCTTATGGACAATTTCATACAAGCAGATTGATACAGCATTTTTTGAAGCTGAGTTTAAAATTGTCATAGACTGTTTGGTTGACTGTGTATGCAGTGTGTATATATATATATATATATATATATATATATATGTATTTTGGGTCTTTCAACATCATCCTCCCCATCACCAAGTCGACCCAATCAGGAGAGATCAATCCCTGATCCCCCCTCTCAATCAAATGCTAACAGTTACTCTGGCCTTTTAATAAATTCGACGAAGAAAGACCATGTTTTCTGCACACCCGATTCAGATGTTTGTAACAACCAATCTGTTGCACACACTATCTTTTAAATGGTCCACGGTGGGGACTGGCTTCTTTTCTTTCTTTTTTTTTGGTGGATTGCAGTTTCAATGGATAACCAAGGAGGTAATCTTAATGTTCCTAAGTTTAACCCTTTTCCTTAAGTATTGTGTCTTACTCTAGATATTTGCCGTTTTTATTTTATTTGTGCATTTTTTTCTTTTTTTTTTGGAGGGGGAAACGTAAACTCAGACCTACTATCACATTTTTATCATTTAGCCTGATTCTTAACATTATTATAAGTCAGTTAACTTTAAATGGATGTATTTGAAAAATGAAAAGAATTGTCCATAAACATGCTGAATATTTTTGACTGTTGTTGTGTAGGAAACCTACCACCCCTCTTGAAGATGAACTTGTCTACAAACAAAGACATTAAATAGCGGCATGTCAAAAGACAAAGAGAGTCGGAGAAGTTCTTGGCTGAGCTAGTTATAGACTACTCAGGCGATTTCTGTACCTACTTACCAACCGAATAAACCCCTTTTTATTGTTACGTGTTATTTGACGTTTGTCTCTACTAACCCCAAATTAACATCATAACAACTGTATACACAAAAAATAAAATGAAAATGATAGAGAAAAAAAATACATAAAACACCATAATATTCCTTAACATTGATTAAAAGAGAAAATAATCCACTGAGACGAAAATGTCTGGAAAGTGCCTTGATTGCTACTTCAGCCATGGTAAACTTGTGTCCAGGCTCTGCCAATATATCACTATTTTTGGTAGATTTTATATTGTCACAGTGTGGGATAGTCAGGGACAAAGTTGATGGAGAGAAAAAGAAAAAGAATTCAGATGATTTTGGTTAGATTGAGAAAAAAAAATTCTTTCAAAAATTTTAAAACTATAACTGCATCTCCCATTCATGTGTATATGTAAACATAGAAACATCAGTAAATCCCAGTCTGATGAAATTCTAATTTATTTTAAGACATTTTTATATTTATTCTATAAAAAGAATGTATAAACATAAAAATGTCTTAAAATAATTTTCGGACTTTTTCCATTTCATAATGTGTGACGTCATTTGTTTACATTTGGATACGCCATGAGCAGATATGAATGTACGTGAGAGAATCATGGAAGATTGTAGTTTAAAGACAGTAAAATTGACCTTGCTAACTGAATGCTCCTCTGTGGCAAAATCGGTTAAAGACACATCAGGCTATATGACGGTTCCGTATAGGATACAGGTTTGATTCCTGTCGGAGAACGAATATTTTCTATGAAAATTCCTCATACATTCAGGCTGGCAAATGTTGTCTAATACTGTTTACTATAAACAGAGCATTTACTTAAATATTTGTATCTATAAAAAGAATGTATAAACGTAAAAATGTCTTAAAATATATATATATATTTTTTCTCGAGCAAGGCGTGAAGCCACTAGGATGCAGGGGGTTGCAGAAGATTTGGAGCAAGAGCAGATAGGAGTGATAGAAGAAAGGATGAGGAGAGGGATAGTATGTAGATCAAGGTAACTGGAGGTGTTGATTGACATTACATTTGAATAGTTGGAGATTATAGCTCTCAGGGAAACAGTAATTGGGAAGGGTGTTCCACAGGTGAGAGGTGCAATGTATGAAGCTATTGGAGTAGAAGAGATGGCTACATTTAAAAGTTTCTACAGTGTAAGGGTGGGAGTGGGATGCCAGCCTCGTAGGGTGGTTGAATTCATGGAGTCTGGGAACCAGTGAAAGCAGCTCATCGGAGCAATTACCATGAAAGTATTTTTAGAAAAGACAGAGAGAAGCGACGGCGCGTCTGTGAGAGAGTGACTGTAGACGAGACACCAGATCAGGGCCAATTATATTACATATCCGTCTCTGGATCTTGTCAAGAACTCCGATGTAAACAGAAGATGTCCCAGACCATATATGGCAGCAATACTCCATGCAAGGGCGAATGGTTGATTTGTATATTTGAAGTATCGATTCCGAGGAGAAAAATTTCCTGGCGCGGCACAGAGAGCCAACTTTCCTCATGGTGGAAGAAGCAATTGACTCAATGTACTTGTTCCATCTCAGGTCAGCAGTCAGCGCGAGACTGAGCAGACACAGGGAGTTGCTCTCAAGAAGTTGACTATCAGACATTTTAATGGGGGGCAGGGAAGGATCTCTATGGTGGTTAATAGAGAGTAGTTTAGTTTTTGAGGCGTTAAAGTTGACCCAATTGACAACTGATTGGCGGTCCATTTCGAGACGCACGGCCAGGTTAGTTTTGTCAGCGACTAGATTTGTTTTTGAGGCAGGAGTAAATTGTAGTGTTGTTCGTGTAGATGCAAACTTGGGAATCTATGGCATCAGGAAGGTCGTTGATGAAAATAAGGAATAGAGTGTGGCCAAGGATGGAGCCTTGGGGAACACCTGCATTCGTGGGATAGGAACTGGAGGAGAATCCGTTGAGAACGACCTTCAATTCACGGTTTGACAGCAATGATTGTATTAGATCAAACAATCGACCTGTAATCGCATAACCCTGGAGGTTATGAAGAAGGCCAGCATGTCAAACCCTATCAAACACTTTGGAGATGTCTAGGGCCACAGCACGAGCTTCCCCGTTATTTTGAAGAGCTTGGTAGACAGTTTCAGTGATGGCCGTAAGCACATCAGCTGTAGATTGGGTGTAGCGGAAACTATCTTGCTTGTCTGAGAGCAGTTTATGTGATGTAAGGTGGTTAACCACTTCGGCATTGATTAGGGCTTCGAAGACTTTGCCGAAGAGGGGTAGGAGACTAATAGTACGGTAATTAGAGGGGTCAGAGTGGTCTCCAGAGTTCTTAAAGACAAGAACAATGGATGAGGACTTCCAGCAGTCAGGAAAACAGGATTCCTTGAGGCAGTAATTATATAGTTTAGAGAGGGCGGGCGCTAGCTCAGGCACGCATTTCTTCAAGACAATGGCTGGTATGCCATCTCCACCACTAGCCTTGTGGGGGTCTAAATTGGAGATAATGCCCAATACCAATGATGTGGTTATGTGTAAGCCGCTCAAGAGGGCCTCAGTTCTTAGAGGGAAGTTTGGTATGGGTACACCAGAGTAGTCGAGCAAAGCATTCAGCCTTGTTGGTAGAGGAGGTCAAGACCTTGAACTGGTTGAATAAAGGAGGTATGGAGGGTTTTCTATTGTTCAGGACACTCTTGCAGAGCCGCCAATAATCTTTGGAGCCAAATTTGCGAGATGCAATACGCTCCTTCATCCGAGCAGCAAATATTGACTTAGCTTTGTTGAGGACACACTTACACTCATTACTAGTGGAGGCAAAGAGACGTTTATTGCAGTCCAACATGTTGCTACGAAATAGGTGAAAGAAGTGGTTCCTATGGGTGATGGCGGCTGAATATATATATATATATATATACACACACACACTTTTGTGATGTCAACGAACACTCATTGCCACTTTTTGGGAGGCCAACGAAAACTCATTGTCACTTTCATAATGCTCCTTGTAGTAGAGACTTTGTAATTGCAGATACAACTATAGTATGTCATTGAACAATGCTGGTATCAGATGCCTTCGAATAGCACTCGCATACGAATAGTACTTGCTCAATAATACAGTAAAAATCAGCTACAGTTGCACCAAGAATATGTCTCAAATCATAAAAAAGTACAACAGGATAACTATCAACAAACCACACGAACAAATTAAACCACGTGTAGCTGCAGAATAAAGAACAGATGTCTTTTAAACAGTAATTGCTTACAAAACAACGTAATATACCAAGCCATGATAAAATCACCAGATAACGAAACAAAAGTATACATAGGTGTAAATGAAGGACCCTGGAAACAAAGAAACTATGCACACAAAACATCTTTCACAAATAGTAAATATGCAAACAGCACAATGCTTTTTAAGTATATCTGGGAAATTAAAAACAAAACGCAAATCACACCAAAAATATCTTGGAAAATAAGGAAAAGATCATCAGCCTACAACAACCAATCCAAAACTTGCAAACTTTGCTAGGAGGAAAAAATAAAAAAAATAGCTATTATTACCTTCCCAGACCAATATAAATTATTAAATAAACGATCTGAGCTCACAAACAAATTTTTACTACGTTACTTAAAAGTCGAAAACTGAAAAAAATAAAATAAAAAAATAAAATGAGAATAAAATAAGTAAAATAAATTAACCCAAACAAATTACCAAATCACACCTGTTAGAATAGATGAAATAGAATAAATAAATAAAAAATAAAACAAAATCAGTGAACTCAAATAAATAAAGTAAATAATAAACAAATTAACAAACCATTATGACCAAAATATTAGTTAGACTATAAAAATCAAACCAAAAATCGGATAAAAAACATAGCTATAACTGTTATATAATGATACGTATAGGTCTTCCATTACAGAACACCTTATAAATAGCCATAATTGTGCTGTTAGTTTCAGTGCAGATGCTTTTACCATCCTTAGCAAGTCCCACTCAAATTACCACCTAAAAGTGTTGGAGGCCATCTATATTTTATCTTTAAGGCCTTCTTTTTGTAAACAGAAGGACTTTATATTAGGCCTCCAACTAATAGCCATTTAATTTTTTATTTTATTTTATTCCCCTAATAAATTTCATCCATTGTTCTTTTTTTTTTGTTTTTTTATTATATAATTTACTCTATTTACCTCTGTTGAGCAAGGTACAAAACCGATTAGCTTGCCCATTTTTCATTTTTACTTTTTATTATCATGAGTGATAATAATAAAACTAATTTTTGTCTATTCATGTCAGTGATATATATATATATATATATATATTCAAACCATGTTTTGGTGAATAATATCGTCTATGCAATTTTTTATTATCTTTTTAAAAAAGTTGGATAGACATAACTTGTCGATATTATTCAAACCAGCATGCTTGAAAAATATTTGCTGCCTAAATACACCTTATATATATATATATATATATATATATATATATATATATATATATGTGTGTGTGTTGTGTGTGTGTGTGTGTGTGAGCATGTGTGGATTATTATGATTATTCAGAATAGATAAAATGTGGTAAAATTGATGTTCCAAGCCGATTTCCTATGAAGATTTTTCTGAAGAATTAAAAACATTCAGTGAGAGACTGACACAGTGAAATACACAACAGCTAGACACACTTAAGTAGTTGAAGTACATTGGCACTAATTTCAGTGAAGAAGGGTCTAAGACTGAAGTACTGGCAAGAAAATATCTTAAAGTTTATCATAAGGGAAGGGAGAGTAACAAGTTTCATAGCATAGGATTTTCAATCAATAGTGACATTGCATTCAACAGAAATGTTTGACAATCTACCAGACAAAGCTGGTTGGATAGTAATCAGGTTATGAAAAGTAACTCAGGAGAACATGCAATAGTTTTTTAACTTACTATAAAAGCAAGGCATTAATGAAAATTATATCAAATTTATTGAGAATATATATGACAAGTACTGCAAACAATTCTTGGCAAACAGTAAAGATACAATTAAGACAAAGATTAATGTCAATGGACAACAGCTGGAAATAGTGAAGGAGTTTAAATACCTTAAATCAACTATTAGTCAAGAAGAATCTGAAATTAGAAAAGTTCAGGATGGTAATAGCGTTGGCATATTGAGAGACAAGAACATCAATCTGCAGAATAATACCAAATCTCCTGTTCTAGTTATTTCCTCATATGCATGAAAGTCTTGAACTCTCACAGCAAAACTTCAGAGAAGAATTCAGTGTAAGAAAAATAATTCAAATGAGTCCTTGAGATTTCCTACAGGGATATATATCAAATAAAGAGCCAAGAAAACTATCAGGCCATCAGTATGAAGACCTTATCACAGTGAAAAAGAGAAATGAGACAGTATATAGCCCATTGTTGTTAGCCGTGGCTGAGATGTCGTTGAGTATAAGTAGAAGAAACACATGTGGGTTAAAATTTTCCTGCTAGCCAGTCCAAACTACATGAGAAAGTTGGACTTTAATTAAGTCCAAAGAAGAAAGCAAAGAAAAACAAACACAAGACCGATAATATATGTATACAAATATATATATTAATAACAAGTTACATGGAAACAGTTACAAAGGTCAAAGTGTGTGTGTGAATATTATATATATATGTGTGTGTGTGTGTGTGTGTGTGTGTGTGTGTGTGTGTATTGTTCTTAGCGTGTTCCCAGCATTTGGGAAACGCTATCTCTGTGAATGTTCACATCTTTGAGGTAATAAGGCTGAAAGCCTGAAGAAAAAAAAGAGAGATTTACCTCCAGGTGTCAGCCCAAAGGCCTGCGGGAAAAAGAGAAAGAGGCGAAGGGTCAGCGACTATTTATAGCCAGGGAAGAGAGACTCCTGGTGAAAGGTTTAACGAACTAAAGGAGGAGTTAACTCCAACACCATGACAATATCTGACAAGACCTCCAAGACCATCCTTTCATAAATAATCCCAGGGAAAAGATGGTATGGCAGTGTGACAAGAGTTGATGGGCTATCCAAGATTATCCTTCAGGGAACAGTGCAGAGAAAAGGTAGTGAGCCAGACAGCATAAGAATTGGGCAGAAAGCATCACTGAATAGACAGAGAATATAGGAATTAAATCTTATATATATTTGTCAACCAATAAAATCCCATCAGAATGTTTGTTGGATAAACAATCATTACTAGGGGAAATTCTACCAAAATACTTGTGGATATAGTGGTAGACCAGCCACATGTTATTTCTGGACCATTTAGAAAATAACAATAACTTTTTTCACCATGCCCACATATTCGAGAAAAAGATTTTCTCTAGCCATTGTGAAATTATTTTCTAGCTAATAAAAACCTTGTATTCGAAAAGTTCACACCTCTATGTGAAATTAGATTTTGAATCCCCTTATAGATATAAAAATAGAAGCATACTTCTTCTTAAGGCTCAAAACAATTTCAGAGACCAGTTTGATCTACATGTACGTACAAACGCACAATATCAGATGACAACCAACAGCCACCAACTAAGACCTTGTCCACACACTGACAGAGATATTAGGCTGACCGTCATCAAGTAAATCTGTCTACACATTTTACATACACTATGAACACTTACTAACTTGATAAAACAAACTTAAGTGGAAAGAAAATTGAGCATTTTATTGTTATTGTATATTTCTGAAAAAAATATGTGTTATTTAAACTAACATTCAACTTCTCATTCAGAAAATAACCCTTTTTATGTTTCATTTAACAGATGTGTTTTTGTTGTTGTTAAATGTTTGGAATCCCAACACTCAGATAAAAACAAATGCCTGGGTAGACGGATCCCAAGAAGAGTATCTTTACCAAAATAGGGCCCTATCTCATGACTCCCAAAAATGGGGTCAGTTGGGGATGCTTGCAACAGTGTAGTGTCCCATGCCCATATTGGGTTACAGGACAAGTGACATTGACAATGACAGATTGATATAACCCTTCTATTATTATTTTTAATTGTTGAACTATAATATCTAATTCCAATACAGAATTTAAAATCTTTTGTTCATATTGGGTAACTGACAAGTTACAAGTTGATATACGATTACAACTAATCTTGCCAGCAGTAATCATATGTGAAGCTATAAACTAGCAAATGGAAACAAATGCAGAAAAAAAAGACAAGATACTAGTTTCAGCACAGTATTTAATAATACTGTTTATCAATCAACCAAGCTCGATAAATGGTTATGTAATTCCAACACCTGTGTCATCTCAGTTCATTCTGCTGTCAAAGCCTGGGTACCAGTAAAATCTAACATCAATGTTATCATGCAGTATTTTGTTTTCATTCTGCATTCATGAGAGTTAGACAATGATTTAGAGGATTGGTCTTTATCTTCCTCCATTTTTTTTTCTTGATTTCTCCAGGGCTTCTTTCTGCTTGTGAGGTTTCTCTCTGTTCTCTTGTTTTCTTTTTCTTTATTCAGTCATTTACATTCTTTCTTTCTTTCGTTTAAACATTTTTTGTTCATTATTTTACCCTTTTTTTTGGGTTCTTTTTTCTGTTTTCTATCCTAATATCTCTTTCTTTTTTTTTTACTTTCAGTTTTTTTCTTTTTCACACAATCATTTCCTTTCCTTTTCTTTCTTCTTTCTTTCTTTCTTTCTTTCTTTTTTTAAAACACTTTTCTTCAATATTTTGCTCTTGTTTAACTCCTACTGTCACTCCTACCAATAGCTCCTTATTTTTTTATTCTTATCTTTTCTTTATAAACATTTCTTCTCTTGTTTTCACTGCTTTTTTTCTTTATACATTTCTATTTTTCTGCTTTGTTTTTTTAATTTCTTTCTCTCATTCATTTTATATATTTATTCCTTTATCATTTGTCTTTTGTTAGATTCATTCATTTAGATTTTTTTTCTTTCCTCTACCTTCATACTCATCTTTTCTTATTTGTTCTTTTTCTTCTCTTGCTATCTCTATTCACTCTTTCTCTCTTTTCATACCATTCTTTCTTTCTTTTATTTATTTACTTATTTATTTTTCTATATTCTTTTCCTGATTTTCCTTCTTATCAATTTTTTTTTTGTTTTTATTTTTTCTTTCTATTCCTCATTGTAATTTACTCACAATGGAATATATATATATATATATATATATATATATATAATGCAGCTTAATTAATATTGTAAAATAGTCATTCAATGAATAAATCAATAAAGTTAATGTAATTAATGGTGAACTCACTTCGCTAACAGATTAAGAAGGCATTAATTCACTGACCACTCGATGAACAACACGATCCTTGTTTTTATTGATTGTACAATGGATTAGATGTTTGGTCCATATTCCTTGCAAGTACTTTCGGTAAAAACATTTACCATCCTCAGGCATAGATGTTATTTTTTTTTCTCAATTTCAGGTAATTCCGAGTAAAATTCTAAGATGAAAATGAATGTGATTATTGTCGAAAGATGTTTTATTAAAAAGTGCTATTATTAACAGTTAAGAATTTTTTTGAACATGCAGTAATGCAACGCTAGATTTTTTAACATTGTAGTCATGTAGTAATTCACAATTTCTATTATTGTAAGTTTTTTTTTTTCCATTGACATAATATGGACTATTGGTCCAATAATTAGAGAAATGTCATATATATAATGCATATATGTATTTATTCTTGTATGTATACATGTGTGTGAATGGCAGTAATGTGTCTGTTGGCATGTGTGGGTGATAGTGTGTATGTCAGTAGGCATGTATGTATACTCACTTCTTCTATGTTCTGTTTTCCTTTAGGATGTAGACAGTCATGGCTCTCCACATTTTCCTATCCCTTGTACCTCCTAATAATGTCTGTTGTTTTGTAATCTCTCCTACTCTCAGTTCTGTCAAGCTGGCTGTTTTCCATGTTCCTTTTCTCTTCAATATGACCTGTGAGTGTCAAATTCTCTAAGCCCTTTGTTCTCATTATTTCCCAGAAATTTCAGGTGTCTCTTTTGAATTCTGAATATGTGTCCTTTCTATTTCCATTTACCTTAACCTTTACCATAACAACTGGAACATAGTTCTTCATTGTTTACTCTGATTACGGTATCCTTGGTATCTTTCTGTCAAACCAGATTTCTGTTGCCTCAAGTCCCTTCTTCATCAGTGAGTAATTTTTCCAACATACGCTAACATATTGGGAGATTGATATTACATTGCATTTCATCACTCTTTTTTTGTGTCTATCAATTACCGTAATTTCTCAAATATATTATGCTCCCATAAATAAAACGCACCCCAACAAAGGATCCAAAAATTAAAAATATATCTATCCCTATATATAATACACATCTATAAATTTTGTCAAAAAAACCCAAAAACAATAATTACAAAGACATTTTGTCGACCTTGACATTAAAAATAAAATCGAAACTAAGCAGCTAAAATAATGTTGAAAATTACCATGCGGTTTTCCCGATAAATATAACATTTTATTTTACCACCAAAATGTGGTCAAAATGTACAAGTTACAGTCCAAATTTATACAAAAAGCAATAGAATTAGCAGAAAGAATAGGAAACAGAGCTGCAGCTAGAGAATATGAGTTGAATGAGGCTAACATACATTTATGGAGAAAGAATAAAAATGAGCTAAAAATTCTAAATCAAGTGCCAAAGCTATAGGTAGAAGAAAAAAATCTGAATATCCAGATATGGAACAAAGTTTAGTTCAATTTGTGAAAGAAAGACAATCATTTGTATGTTCAATGAGTACTGTGGAAATAAGGATGAAGGCAAAAGAACTTATGAAAACCATTGAAACTGGTGTTTTCTTTTTATAAAGACGTTTGATATATCTATTAGGAGAACATTCATAGCCCAGCCTTTGCCTGATGACTATGAAGAAAAGCTTTTGAATATTCAGCTAAGAAAGAAGCACAACTATACTTTAGGCTGTATTGAAAATGCTGACCAAAAACCCTTGACTTTTGATGTGCCTTGTTTTCAAATCTGGAATACAAAGGAGGGTGAAGTCTGTTCCAATAAAAACAACTGGAAATGAGATGAATAGGTTCACAGTCATGTTTGATGTATATGGTGATGGTAAGATGATGCCCCCTTATGTAATTTTTAAATGGAAAACTCTGCCAATAACGTTGAGTGACCAGCCAGTATGATAGTAAAATGTTATGGAAAAGGGCGGATGGATGGGAACCTAACAAAGGACTGGATGTTGAATGTTTGGTGTAAACACAGAACAGAATTTGCAAGAAGTAGATGTATGCTGGTTCTTGATGCATTTCGTTTCAATATGATGCCTTGCATGAAGAATATACTTTAGGAGAAGAGGACTGATCTTGTTATTATACCAGAGAGAATAAATGGCCAACCTCAAGTAATGGATGTTGTCTGCAACTGTCCATTTAAATAGGAGATGTGTAAAAAATGGAATGTTTTCTGGTGTTCCCAGTTTTACTGCTGATGGCAACAGGAAAAAAACAGAGTTGGAACTTATTGTAAAATGGATTCAGGAATCTTGGGATTCTGTCAGTGAGGATGTTATAAAGAGAAGTTTCAAAAAGTGTTGTCTCACGACAGCCATGGATGGCTCTGAAGATGGCATCCTTTGGCAAGAGAATGAAGAGACCGAAGATAATTCTGAACAGGACGAAGATAATATTGTTTAATGACAATTTAGATACTGATTCTATAATAGAAAGTGGTGATAATGATGATGAAAATTAAAATTTCAATAAATTGTTAACTTGATAACCTCTTTTCTTCAAAATTGGCCTTTTTATAGATTTTTAAAATTTTTTTGCCAAATAAAAACTATGGTTACTGATAAACAAATTTATTAACAAAAAAATGTTAGAATTATTATTGTTGGATTTAAAATGAAAATTGGGATAATATCTTTCTTATTTTAGAACAACAAGTATGTATTTATTATTATAAATCAATAATGAAAAAAATATTTTTGTTTAAACCTATTTATAATATGCACCACTAGTATCACCTGTAATTTACAATAAAAAAATGTGTATTATTTTTGAGAAATTACGGTAATAATTTCTTTAAGTCTTGGAAAATATCTTTCAGTATTTCATATACACTTTTGGATTTCTGTGTTATATTTTCTGTCTTCTGTTATGTGACATTACTCAGTGGAATTTCTGTATATTCTTGATTCTGATGTAGCTTCCACCTTGGTCTGTCTCTTTTCCTTGTTTTCTTACAATTAATAGTCCTTTCTTCTTGCTTTCCTTTAATAGCTTGTCTAGGAATTTTTTCAGTTTCCTTTATGAGTCTGCCATCAGCACAATGTCATTTATTTTTGTTATATTGTTAAGATAGATATTACAGAGCAGTCCAGCACTCTTACATTTCGTCTTACATTATTTGCCACTTCTCAGTGGCAAAGGGTAACTTGGAAACCAATGCATGCAGTCCATAATGCAGGCCAGTCACCAAGGTGGAGAGTGAGGAAGTAGAGCCTTACTCTCCCTACCAAGAGAATTATAACCTCACCCACTGAAACTGTGAATGTGATATGAACTAATTTTAATGTGAGAAAATGTAGTTCTACCAACAGGCCACACTTGGTACCCACTCTTCACTTGACTTTATATCCCCACATTAGTAATACCCTGGCAATGGGCTTGCCATAATGACTGTCATTGGTTATGTACAGAATCTGAGAAAATAATAAAGCCAGCAAATAAAGAGACATTTAAAATTTCATTTATGTTGGCCAATTAATCAATCACATTTCTATAAAATATATCAACACCATGTTCTATTGTCTTCTTCTTCAAAAGGTCTTTATTCATAGGCTGTCCTCATCAATACTTACCAAATCTTTTTTCCATGTGTCAGGCCTATCAAGTGTAGCATAACATTCACTGGTTAAAAGAACAATTAAAAAAATCAAACTTCTGTTGCTTATCTCATTTGATTTTCCTTAAAATCATTTCTTTTAAAGGACCCACTGGACATGTTTTGCTCCTTAATTTACGTCATCCTGGGTATGACAATAAACTACATCCGTGTCCTCGGTAAGACGATAAACTACGTCCAACAGCAAGGCCTCTGATCAGAAGGTTGAGAAGCGTGGAACCCCCTCTTAATTGCTGGTGTTTCCAGGTCCACTCTGACCCAAGGTGGTAGCACCTGTTAGGGTCCCAGCTATGGGCAACTAGTTAACACCCAAACTTGTGTAAAAATAGGTTTTAATACCAGAAATACTTTGTAAGAAAAAAAATTATCACCAGCAATAATTTTTGAAGGAAAAATTATTATCAGCAATATTTAAAAAAAAAAAAAAAAAACCAGCAATACAAAGAGTTATACATTCTTTGAAAAAAAATATGACCAACTATAGATTTCTTCAAGGAAAAATATTCCCAGAAATAGATTTTTGAAGAAAAACATTACCAGCAATAAAAATTTTGTCAGCATTAAATAACCCATTGAGGTTGATATGCAGTAAACCAAACCAAACCAAACCAAACCCTGTTAGGGTCCCAGCTATATGCAAATACTTAACCCCCCCCAAAAAAAACTGGGGTCAAAACGTGTAAAAATAAGTTTTAATACCAGTAATATGTTTTCGTAAAAAACTATTACCAGCTCTAGATTTCTTCAAGGAAAAATATTCCCGGAAATAGATTTTTGAAGAAAAACATATTACCAGCAATAAAAATTTTGTCAGCATCAAATAACCCATTGAGGTTGATATGATGTAAAATTAACCAAACCAAACCTTAATTTATGATGCAACATCTTATGTTTTTCAAAAGGCCCTATAAATATTAGAGATGGATGTTTTATAACTTCTTTCTTGAGAAACATATCAGTCGTCTAGAATCTTCAATAAATTTTTTCACAGTTTGGTGTACCTGACAATCATTTTTACATTTTGATCCAACATTATTTTACATTTTTTACATTCATTAAGTATTCCTCTTTATGTTTTAAAGCTTCAAATTCACAACATGGCTATCATTATTATATATATAATATAGTTATTTACATTACTCGGACTGCCATATTCATAATGTTTTGGCCATTGTACATTCCAGCCTTCTTCAGGTGATTGGAATTTCAAACCAAACCATTTATTTTGTCCACCAGGGTAGATTGCCATTCCTCTTCTGGAAGTCTCTCCAAGTTTTGGCTCACCACTGCTGTAGCCTGGTATTGAATTCACAACTCTTTGGATCTAACCAACACCTTTATCCACTTTGAAGAAATCTGTGTATGAATTTCTGGGACTTATGAACCTAATGTTTCATCCTTGATTCTTTATCAGGGCTCATATTGCAATTTTTCTGTTATTATTATTTTTTTTTTTACCAGTGCTTATATTGCAGTTTTTTGTTGTTATTCATTACTTTTCTCTAAAACTCCTTATTACTGGTTCCCATATTGTATTTATTTCCATACTTAGTCAGCTCAGGAGATTTTTGTATCCTAGCATATGTCCTGATTGCTTAAGTTTTTGTATTTTCCAGTGATGTTTCCTGTCTAACACCTCATTCCACAGGGGGTAATGATATCACTTTTCCCTCCATATGTGGTCAACTATGCCTGATTTTTCTATTTCCCCTTGTGTCACCACTTTATGATGTTCTTGTAGTGTTACCTTAAGAGAGTGGCCTGTTTCTCCTTTATATTTCTTACCACAACTGCACAGGATGGCATACATACAGTTCTTAGTCATATTCTCCTCTATGGAGAGGGGTGTCTTATTCAGAAAAGCTGTCTGCAAAGTGTTGAACCACTTTTGAAAGTTATCCTGATATATGGACTACAGATCTTTTGTATTTTCTCCAATAATCCCTTCACATAAGGTAGGCAGACTGAAACTGTTTTCTGAGTGTTGTTATCCTTTTGTACCCTTCTATCCCATTTTGTTGGAACTGCTGTCATGTACCCAAGGTAGTAATAAGAAGTGCTAGAGAAAGCAATGAATAACAACAAAAACTTGCAATATAAGCTCTGGTAAAAAAATGAAATAATAATAACAGAAAAATTGCAATATGAGCAATATCATCCACTATCTACCCTGGTGGATGAAATAAAGGGTTCGCTTTGAAATTCCAATCACTTGAAGAACGCCAGAGCATACAATGGCCGAAATGTTGTTAATAAATATTAATATGACAATGAGGATAACAGGCCAAATAATGTAAGTAATCATACTACCTCATTTCAGAAATATAGACAAACATGGCTATTAATTTGAAACTTCAAACTTCATGACAAAGAAAGCCTAATGATCCACTGGACATGTTTTGCTACTTAATTTATGATGCAACATCTTGTGCTTTTCAATATGTCTTTGCTGCCACAATGCGTAAAAATTTATAGCTTGAAAAAGATAAATATTTTTGTAACTTCTTTTTTGATAAATTGACAAGAAAAGTTCTCCACTTCCCTTTATCAGTATCAGTTGTCTAGAATCTTCAACTAACCTCTTCACAGTTTGTTGGTACCTTGAGATCATTTTTACAATTTCCAGCAATTGCCAACACTGCATTTCTCTTTAATTTTTTACTAATATTCACCCAATACAAAGCTTAATAAAAGGTAGAGGATTACTGAATGTGATATGAATGTAAGAGTAGAAAGTAGGAAATGAAGATTATGAGGATATGGATGATAGGTAATGATTGACTCTCATGATTTCTAAAGAACAGTGAGCTATCTTTTTTGAAAACTATTTTTTTTGTTTCATCAAATCTGTACAGTGTGATTGTACATTTTTTAATTTGCATTTTAACTCTGTACTTAAAATTAGGATTTAATTGTCTTTTTTTATTAGGCATGAAAATATCTCTAGTAAACTTAGCAATATGTCATACACATTTATGCATTTTCCTATATATATATATATATATATATATATATATATATATATATATATATATATATATATATAATTAGTAATTAGATGTCTAGCTACATTGAAGAGCTGTGATACAGCAAAAAAGTCTGTCTGTGGATGACAATGTATATGCTCCTTTGAAATCCGGTTGAGCTCTCTTGAGAAAACAGTCATTTTAAAAACTATGGCTCCTACTGCTATTAATGCATTGCTCTTCAAGTGAATTGAGCTCTCCCGGCCACTTGCATATTTTGTATAAAAAACATTAAAATTTACCTTTCTCTCTGTCGTGCAACGATAGTCTAGGGATAGGATCTCTGACTGATGCCAAATCGATAGGGTTTTGATCCCGGCTTGAAGCAATTAAACGTCTAACCACACTGAAGAGCTGTAATACAGCAAAACAGTTTGTCTGTGGATGACAATATATATATATATATATATATATATATAGAGAGAGAGAGAGAGAGAGAGATAGATAGATAGATAGATAGATATTAGAGGAAAGAAGTATGAGAAAGGGGAAAAAGTTTTTATGTAACACAGTTCATCTTTTGGGACTTCTTTGAAAAATTTGCTGAGAATTAATGCATGTTTTGGGTCTATAATCTATCCAATTACATAGAGATTATTAAAAACAACCATTTGGATAATGCAATAAACCATGCTACACACATAATTCACCATTGACCAGCATATATAAATTCATGAAGCCAACACACAAATTACATGGTCTGAGGATTGTGTTCAAGCATGAAACAGACTGTCGTCACTCAGTGTTGAGCTCAGTGTCCACTTTGGTAACACTTCAGTCCCACTAGTGGCCTGCATAGAAGTTCACATATTGTGCAACAGCAAGGATCTTGGGATATAGCAATGCTTTTTGGTGTTGTCTTTCATCTCTTAGCCAATCAGTACAGCTAATTTCAAAATTTATGATACCACTCTGGCACAAATATCTCCAGTTATTTCCATGCGGACAACTGGATATACAACTGGATATATATATATATATATATATATATATATATATATATATATAATTTATTAAAAATTATAACATAAACATGTTATAACATCACTACAAAAATAGCCATTTTGTTATTTTGTTTCAACACTTCTGGTGTCTTCTCAGGTGATGGTGTTGAATGTAGAATAAAGAGTTTGAAAAGGTTCAAATCAAATCTCTACTCTCCACTGAGCACTCTTTTAGGAATATCATTTTTGGTTATTAGAATTTTATTCCATCTATATCAATCCTATATATATATATATATATATATATATATATATATATATATATATATATATATATACCCAAGTATAGGATTGGTATAGATGGAATAAAATCCATATATATATATATATATATATATTTGTAAAAGTAACATGACAAGTGAAGATGTAACCTTAGAAAAAAGATAAAAATAACATAGCACAAAAATTCCTAGATAGTGGCCACTGGAAGTTGAAAGTACTCAAACATCAAAAAATTCATATTAAAATTTTTGCTAGAAACCAAGAAAATGTTTCAAAATATAAGCACAATTATTTAAAAAATCCTCAACAAAGAGTTTTCATCAAACTTGTATAAAGAGTTTTCATCAAACTTGTATAAATTATAAACTTCTGCTCAAGACACCTGATATATTACAATTGTTGCATTTGGGGAAGCATCCCTGTAGGAGTCATTTCCACAAAGCAATACTTCTTTGAAAAAAAAATCAGTCTGAGTGGAACTTCCTGTTTACAATTGAAATATGGGTGGAATGAGAATGGCTCAATTCCATAGATGTAGCATTACAGGTCTTAGCTGTATAGGTTTGGTTTGAACTAGAGGAAAGAAAGAATGGAGTTTGTCTGAACATTTGCTATGGAAATAGCAATAAAGTAGCTAAAGGATTACAATGTTTCATCTGTGGGAAAGAGTCAGCAGGGTGAAAAATAAGTCTTCCCCGTCAAGGCTGTGTAGATGATTTTCAACTCTATCAAGACTGGAAAGTGAGGATTGGGCAGCTTCAGCCTAGATATGGCAGTAATGTTCTATTTTTGGTTTGATCTGACTTTTGTATGTCAAATCAGACTAACAATCCATTTTAAAGCTTCAAACTCACAATGAGGCTATCAATTTGAAAATTTGAAATTCAGGACATTGCATACAAATGGCTTCCATTTGTTAATATCAACATAGAATGAATCAGCTTTTATTTTATCTATGTAAATATATGTTGCCATAATTTAGCAAGTATACCTTTAGATTCCAATAAGTATTTATTTGATATATCAATAAAACATGAAGTAGCTTCTTATTTTCTTCTTCTTTTCTTTGCTTTACCTCTCGCTTCTTTTCATTTTTTCTTTTTTTCTTCTGTTTTATAGCTTTCTTTCTATTTTAATACAATTTTGCCTTTTTCTCCATTTTTTTCTCCTTTTATTCTATTTTCTACATTTCTCTCTCTCCCTTTCTCTTTCTTTTTACTCTTTTATTTTTGTTCAGTTTCTCTTTCTTCTTCTTTTCCATCCTTTGCCTCTGTCTTTTTTTCATTCTTCTTTTCTCCTCTTTCTTATATCTTTCTATTTTTAATACAATGAAAGGAATAGTTCACTTTTGTCCTTTTCTTCCTTTTCTCCTTTTATTCTCTTTTCTGTGTCTTTCTCTCTCTCTTTTATATTTTCTTCCTTTTCACTCTTGCTTTTTGTTCAGTTTCTCTTTCTTCTCCTTTTCCTTTATTTACCACTTTCTTTTTTCATTCTTCTTTTTTTTCTTCTTTTTTATGTCTTACTTTCTATTTTTTAGTCCAATGGAAGGAAGAGTTCACTATTTTGTCTTTTTCTCCTTTATCCTCTTTTGCCCTCTTTTCTACCCCCTTCTTCCTCTCTTGTATTTCCTCTTTTGTTTCACTCTTTCTTTCTTCATTTTTTCCTCTTTCCTTTTTTAATTCTTTTTCCTCCTCTTTTTTTATACACCTTTTTTACTTTTAATGCAAGAACAATTCACTATTTTGTTATTTTCTCCTTTTTCCTCTTTTACTCTCTTTTCTATATTTCTCTTTCTCTCTCACACTCCCTCTTTCTCCATATATATATATATATATATATATATATATATATATATATATATATATATGAAGAAAAATATATGGAAAAACAAAAATCCGAATATGCAAATATGCTGTTTTAATGTTGTTTCAATGTCAACGTCAGACGTTTCAGACGAGTAGACCTTCTTCAGGACATAGTTATTAAAACATAATTAACATTAGACAATATTCAAGTCAACATGAAAAGACAATAGACTTAAGAGAAAGACTAATCAAAACAGAATAACTGAAATTTTTAAGATCACCGTTCTGTTTCACAATATGATCACGTTGGCGTCACATGGGTGATGTGAAAACATATTCCTAAAATAGAGTATATTTTAAATAAAAAATGAAAAAGAATTTTATTTTAATCTAAAATTTATAAGTACGTTTGTCAAGCATTAATCGGGGAATTCACCATGTGTGAGATAGATATCATGCCTGCCTCATAAATCCGTCTAAGATTTTTATTATGAATATAAGAAGGTCTACTAGTCCGAAACGTCTGACGTCAACATTGAAACAACATTAAAACAGCATATTTGCATATTCAGATTTTTGTTTTTCCATATATTTTTCTTCATACTGTCAGATCTATATCCATATATTTGCTTACATATATATAGGTAAAAATAAGTATAGGTAAATAATCCAAGTGAATCCTATTAATATAAAATATTAAAACTGATCCATAAAAGAAAGCTCAATATATTTATTATAGAGCATAGAAATGAATTACGTAAAAATGAAACTCAATTGTACCATATTTTTATGACCATTTCGCTTCTTGGGATAAATTTTCTGGAGCTTGTCAACACTAAAAAAAAAACTTTTTTAGTATTAGTAAATTCCAGAGAATTTATCCCGAGGAGAAAAATGGCTATGAAAATGGGGTACAACTGAGTTTCATTTTTATGTAATTCATATATATATATATATATATATATACGTATGTATGTATATATATGAAGAAATATAGTCTTAAGATGTGCTATATTTATAGGATAAAGTGCTCAATATTAGAGATAGAGCATGTGTAAATATAAAAGTGAACATAGAAGGCAACAGGCTGTTTCATGCTAGATGCAATCCTCAGGGCTGCGGATTGCATCTTGCATGAAACAGACTGTCGCCTCTAAGTGTTGACTTCTATGTTCACTTTTATATTTATATATATTTATATATATATATATATCATATTTCATCTTTCCCTTCATTTTTTCTGTTTCATTTCTTTTTCTTCTTTATTTTATTCCTCCCCTCTCTCTTCCTTTCATTTTTTCTCACTTTTTTATGCCTTTCTGCTTTTTTGTGTTCTTTTCCTTTTTCCTCTCTTTTCTAATTCTCTCTCTCTCTACCTCTCTTATATTTCCTCTTTAATTTCAGCCTTTGTTTCTAATTCTTCATTTCTTCCCCCTCTCTTTTTGCATTCATTTTTCTCCTTTTCTACAACTTTTCTACTTTTAATGCAAGAACAATTCACTATTCTGTTTTTATTTCATCTTTTACTCTCTTTTCTACATCCATCTCTACCTCTCTTATATTTCCTCTTTGGTTTTAAACTTTGTTTTTGTTCACTTTCTCTTTCTTCTCCTTTTCATTCCTTCCCCTCTATCTTCTTCTTATTCTTCTTTCTTTCTCTTATCTTCCTAATCATCCCAATAAATGATGCAAGAAGATAGTGAATATTTTTTACTGTCTGGCTAATAGCAAACCACAGCTTTTAGAAAATTCCATTCATTATTCTGTAAGCTTTGTTTATATGTTTCCTATCTTGCAAGTCTGCCAGCCTTGCCTTTTATATCAGAGACAATTTCAAAAGAATTCTATTTCTTCTCATCATTTTTTCTTAAGAACATTGAGCTGTCATCATAGAAAAAACTTTTTTTTCATCAAATCTGTACAGTTAAAATTGTACATTTTTAATTTGCATTTAAAGGCTGTGCTTAAAATTAAGAGCAAATTGTCTTTTTTTCATTAGTCATGATGACTATGAAAATATTTCAACTAAATTTAGATGTCAGATATACACATGTACTCATGTGTGGTCATATATATATATATATATATATATATATATATATATATATATATATATATAGAATGAAAAAGGTATATTTAGGCAGCAAGTATTCATCCAAACATTTTGATTAAAAAGAACTGACAAGGTGTGTCTATTTAATCGTTTATTATATTTTTGCAATTTTTAGATAAGGTGTTGAGTATTTTGCTTGAAGTTGTGGAAAAACTGTCCAGAGTTCATCTTTTGTTATTTTTGCTGAACCACTTTCAACTTCCCAGTCATTATCAAGAACCAATGTGGTGTCTGTGGGGTAGTCTTAACTCAGTTTTCTTTGTCATACCAAGATGCAAAGGAGTTAAAACTACCACCCATACACAATATATATATATATATATATATATATATATTTATATTATAACTTTAAATGTTATTTTTAGTGGATACTCATAATAGAGTAGGCACTCTGTTTATTTATCAAACAGTATATTTATTTATTTTTGTCTACTGTCATGAATGTTTGAAAAATCTTATTAAAGAAAAATTTACACTCTCTCGCTTATTTCTTTAATAAGTTTTCTAAAACATTCATGCCAGTAGACAAAGATAAATAAATATACTGTTTGATAAATAAATGGAGTGCCAACCCAAATACAAGTATTCACTAAAAATAATGTTTAAAGTGATAAAAATTTGTCAGATTAATAAAAAATCTATTTTAAATATATATATATATATATATATATATATATATATATACACACAGACACACACACACATATATATATATATATATATATAGAGAGAGTTTTGAAAAGGTCACATGGCATATGAGGATGCGAAAGATAAAACTGATAGAGCATAAAAAACAAAAATTCCTATATAATGGCTTATGGAAGGCAAAAATGCTCAGACCTCAGACAATTTATATTGAAATTTTCACTGCAAATCAGGTAAATGGTTTGAAATATAAGAAAAATAAACAGAACTTTGATTTGTCTTTAACTAAACTTGTATAAATGAAAAACTGCTGCCCAAATACACTAATGGTCTAAGAAAAGTTTTTAGCCAGGAGAAATAAACTACATCCAATTTCAAAATTTAATTACGTAATCCCTATTCAACATAAACAAACAGTATTTAGAACTAGTATGGAGTAGTTCCTCCATTTGCTAGTTTCAGTGCTTGTAATCCATTTTTCATGGATTTGATCAACAATCGTCTGATCCATATCTTGCCACTTGTTTAGCAATGTTTCTTTAAGGGTTGCCACTGATGTGATTTTGGTTGCATGCTCTCAAAGTCTTTGGTCAAGGTGATCCCAAATGTGCTCTATTGGATTCATATTTGAGTAGTTATGTTATTTTTATTTATTTATTAAACTGTATATTTATTTATTTACATCTATTGGCCTGAATATTTGAGAAATCATATTAGAAAAATATGTGCTCTCCAACAGGATTCAAACCTGCATCCTCTAGGGTAAACTGTTATTAGCTCTGACATATATTTTTCTAAAAAGATTTCTTAAATATTCAGGCTGGTAGATGTAAATAAATAAATATACTGTTTAATAAATAAATAAAAACAGAGCATCTACTCAAATATGAGTATCCATTTAAAAAATAATGTAGTCGATAGAGTATTATAATGATAGTAAGAAGACAAAGACTTTAATTATTCATTTTGTTAGTACCGAGATGTTCAGCTCATCAGAACAAAACCTTCTGCACAAATGGAGAAAGTACACCAAACGGACACTTTAGATTGGTAGTGGGGAGGGAATGTGAAAGAGAAGGGTTGGTTAAAGATATGGCTAAGAGATTAGTAGTTGGTAGTAGTCAGTTTCCTCAACCAAGAATATACTCTATACTTTTTAACTTTTAATATTGGTATAATATTAACATATTAGTATGTTACTATATATATATATATATATATATATATATATATACAGATTCATTAAAATAACTATATTTTTGAATGAATATCCATTATGGTTTGAGTAATATATAAATGAAATACAGATTAGCCAAAAATAACCATATTTTTATGACAATGGAGACAATTTGTTTGGAGGAAGTTTTGAATTCTTGGCAACTCTTACATGTAGATATAAACCAGTGAGGGATTTATTTAGAAACTTTTGATCTTCACACTTATGAGTGAATATCATCAGAAGTAGCCACTTGCAGAAACTTTAAGCAGTCAAGTGCTTGCCAAGCAGTATCTAGTTTTGTGGCATTTATAGCCAAACCTTGAAAATTTGGCCATGGAGTTTATTATTACTGGGTGGTAGAGGTTTTTTTTAAATGCCATTAGATTCAGAAATTAGGATGTATGTGATAATTTCAGTTGATTGATTTTATGTGCCACTAGCAGTAGAGCCCGGCGTTGCCCAGGGATGTAACAGTAAGAGATAGATCAAGTATCCACCATTATAAAGATTGAAAAATAAAATTGACAAAGATTATTGCTTAAGGTTGCTTAAGGTTAATTAGTTTTTTTTCTTGTTTTTTTTTTACGAATTGGTCAAACCCAAACTCAAGCAAAAACATTGTTTTCAATTGTTATGAGTCTACCGATTGAATAGAATTTTATTATAAGCAATTGTCTTGTAAATGGAATTTTTAAAGCATTCTGAATGTAAAAATAAAGAAAAAAGTGTGCAAGACAATAAGAAACACTACCTGCCAAAAAAAGTGAAGTTTTGTTGAAATCGGTTGAAAAATGTAGGAAATTCAATCCCATATATAAACGAACACAGACACACACAAACAACCTGAGTTTTATAATAAGTATAACTCGATATGTCCCCCTTTCATTTTCGCGATGATTCTTAATCATGTTTTCAAATTGATTTCATGCAAAAACAATTGTGTTTTTCCAATATTTGGCACTGTTAGAACTACCGCAAGGTAATTTTACGTAGTCCTGTGAAGTTTTGTTGAAATGGGTTGAAAAATGTAGGAAATCTGATCCAATATATAAACGTACAGACACACACACACACACAATCTGCGTTTTATAATAAGTAAGATTATGGGAATTCATGGCTCTCCATGAATCCCTATCTCTTGTAGCACAAAGCAATGTTGACCCCTGACTATACCTCCTTGTTCACATACTGTAATCTATTTTATACAAACTCATTATGAATGTTACTCACTGTTTACTTCTCCCACTTTTGACTTCAGTATATCTTGTAAGTGCCAGATTTTCTAAGCCCCTTTCCTCATTATTTATTATATATCTTATATATATATATATATAGTCATATGTAGAATGTGAGGCAGAGAGTGTGATGATTCCAGGCATCCATACTGGGAGGGCATCCAATCAAAGAATGAAATAAAAATTTACTTTATATTTAATTTTAATAAAGTGTTTGTTTCATGTTTTGTCTGTTTTACATATTTAAAATGCCTTCCTTTCTTACATTTCTAAGTATTAGGCCATATACACTTGAGTCTTAGAGGTAGGTATACAATCAAGGAGTTTGTCCCAGGCATCACCAAACCTCTGCATGTCACTGTTTATATACTATATGCTATAATATGTACAGCCCTCTCTAAAAGTATTGGAACAATAAGACCAATTCCTTTGTTTTTGTTATTCACTGAAGACATTTGGGTTTAAGATCAAACGATGAATATGAGAGTTGAGGATTTCAGCTTTTATTTCCTGGTATTTACATTTAGATGTGTTAAACAACTTAGGACATACCACCTTTTTTTTGAATCCATCCATTTTTAAAGTGAGCAAAACTATTTGAACACATGGCTGACAGGTGTTTCTTGTTATCAAGGTGTTGCCTTTTAGATTGATTGTTTAAACATTAAATTCCTCTGAATGACTACTTTTGGTTTTAGCCTTGGGTTTCACCTGTAAAGTCTGTATTTCTTGTTAAAAAGTATAAACCAACAATAAGATGAGAGAGAAAAGCAAGCTATTTTGAAGCTGGAAAAGGGAGGAAAATCAGTCAGAGCCATTGGAAAACCATTGAGCATAGCCAACACCACAATTTGGAATGTCTTGAAAAGGAAAGAAACTACTAGTGTACTGAACAACAGACATAGAACAGGTCGGCCAAGAAAAACAATAGCAGATGATGACAGAAATACTGTGAGGAAAAACCCCAAAACAAAGTCAATGACAGCGCCAACAACTTCCATAGTGCAGAGGTGAAGGTTTTACAATCCACTATTCAAAGAAGTCTTCAAGAAAAGAAATATAGAGTCCATACCACAAGACGCAAACCACTTATTAGCAGATTGGAATCTAAAGGCCAGATTGGAATTTGCTAGGAAGTACAGAGATGTACAACAAAAGTCGTGGAAGAAAGTTTTATGGACTGATGAGACCAAGATTAATCTCTACAAAAGTGATGGAAAAGCCAAAGTGTGGAGAAAAAAAGGATCTGTTTATGATCCAAAACATACAAGCTCATATGTGAAGCATGATGGAGGTATTGTCTTGGCTTGGGCTTGCATGGCTGCCTCTGGAACAGGCTCATTTATATTTATTGATGATATAACTCATGATATTAACAGCAGAATGAATTCAGAAGTGTACAGAAACATTTTGTCTGCCAATTTACAGAGAAATGCATCCAAACAATTTGAGAGGAAGTTTATCATGCAGCAGGAGAATGATCCAAAACATACTGCCAACATGACAAAGGACTTCATCAGGGGAAAAAGTAGACAATTTTAGACTGGCCAAGTCAATTACCGACCCATAACCCAATAGAGACTTCATCTCCTGAAGAGGTGACTGAAGGAAGAAACTTTTCAAAACAAACAAGAACTAAAAGAGACTGTGTTAAAAGACTGTAAAAGCACCACAAATGAAGAATGCAACGATTTAGTGATATCAATGGGTCGCAGGCTTGATGCACTTATTGCAAGCAAGGGTTATGCAACCAAATATTAAATGTTCCTTACTTTAAGACTATCTGTTCTTTTATGTTTGCTCACCTAAAAATGGGGTGATCTGATACAAAAGGTGGTATGTCCTAAGCAGTTTTACACATCTTAATGTAAATACCAGAAATTGAAAGCTGAAATCCTGAACTCTCATATTCATCTTTTGATCTTAAACTCAAATGTCTTCACTGAACAACAAAATCAAAAAATTAGCCTTGCTGTTCCTATATATATATATATATATATATATATATATATATATATATATATATATATATATATATATATATATATATATAGAGAGAGATAGATATATAATTATTTATTTAAAAATTATAACATATTTATGTTATAATTTTTTTAAATAAATATCTGCTCTACTCTGTATTGAGCACTCATTTAAGAATAGTAATTGTTGGTTATTGGAATTTATTCTGTATACACCAATCATATACTTGTGTATATATATATATATATATATATATATATACACTACATTATATATAGTTGTATTGTCTTCATAAGTAATTTAGGGATTTACAGCCATGTCACATTAAAATAACAGTTCTTGCATGACCACCAAAGTTTAGCAATCTTGAACCTGGTCAGTACCTAAATGACTGCTTGCGAATACCAGGTGCTGTAAGCATAGATGTGTGGGTGGTGTAACAAAAAATGAATTAGAATTGTTAATCGGATATCTGTGTTCCAATTCCAGTTGGATTTGTCATATTCACTTACATGCAAATACCCTTGTGAAAGTACGAATTCACTGCTTTTATCCCCCAGCTATGGGTTAATTAATAAGTCTTGTATCAGTAGATCATTATCTCCTAAAGATTCTTACAATCTAAGAAATATTTTCTGACTTTGAATAACTTGCAAAAGGTTAAGAGTCTGTAAAAAAACAAATCAATCAATCATAATTAATTTAGGATTTTACTTTCAAAATTAAATCTACTGTTGCATGTTAGAAAAATAATGAAAATATCCAAAGAAATTTAACATAAAAGAAATAAAAAGTGATTTAAGAACAGCCTGATTTCCCCAACTTAGTAATTAGATATTCCATTATTATAGTAATTATAGTAATTATCAAATAATGCCACTTGTTACCATAACAATTGTTGAACATCTCATTACTTAGACTGGGAGACCAGACCATGTAAATGACAGATACATAAAGTTACATTGTTTTTTGTATTACATTTTTATATATTCTATATTCTTATATATTATGATGTTTTTATTATAATTGATAAAACATTATATTATATTTCAATATATTAATATGCTCATCATGCTTGGTTGAGAGGCAAACAGAAAGAGAGAGGAACATAGAGAGTAAAGCAGAAAGAGAGAGAGAAGTATGTAGTGAGGCAAAAAAACAGAGAAGGCTTGAAAGGAGTCATTCTATATAAAGGCAGTTATTTGTAGTGAGGGGTTAAATCATGTTTTGTTACCTAACAATCTGTTGAGAACATTTCAATATTTCTAAGAGAGACTATGTTATTCTTTTTCATATTTATCTGTGAATGCTCATGGGTTGAAAAGATTGAAAAGAGTGCAGCATTAAAAAATTTATTAGTAAATCTATGTAATTTACATCAGTCCTTCTAGTATTATATTATTATCATATTTTCAGGCATGACATTTGTTGCAGGATATGAGAAGCATGTTTAGGTAAATATTAGTCACTATTTTGTTGCAGGAATTAACACTTTGGATTGTAAATATTTACAGGCTCCTGGAACATTTATCCCACAAACAATATTCCCCCCGACTCAATGTGAGTCCAGGTAAAAAATTAAGTACACAAAACAATAAATATAAAACAAACAAACAATGTATGTATTAACAAAAGAAATTATAAGTGTACACAATTATAATGAAAGAAAAAAACATTAAAACAAGTTATAAGAAGAATGTGTGTGTGTGTGTGTGTAAAATAAGCATGTGTATATATGCATGGGTGAGAGAGTTCAGAAGTCTAAGGAGGACAAAAGAAGCGAACATGTCTTGTCGGCAGCATTCCTATCTACATGTGACTACATCTAAAAAAGACCAAAAAGAGGGTGAATGAGATTATCATTGCCTATTTATTTTAGTTTGCCACAACAATCTTTCCCTTGAGGGTGCTTTGGCATTTGGTAATGTTTGGCTGACCATTGCAACTGATTAGTGAGTTTGATGCTCATTGGGTAAATGGTTTTGAGCAAGTTGAGCCCATGAATCTTGATGAAGACCATCCTTCTTTGAACTGGGCTGGCTCTACAGAATCACAAAAAAAGAATTATCCCAGATAACAGAAACTACATCATTTGAGAACTTTCAACAGCAGCAACAACTAAAATGGATAGCACATTTAACTTGAAGAGAAAACAATGACATAATCAAACATGTTGATGTTCCACACTGCTTCAAATAAAAGGTGAGGGGAAGTTATAACTCTGAGTAAATAATTATAAACCTCCTAACATTTATATTTACAAAAATACTTGTAAAAATGAGAAACAGCAAGACATGGAAACAACAAAAGCATTAATTATTATCTGGTTGTTATGTGATGTTGGAGAAACAAGAGACATTAATACTGAGTAAAATTTGGGGTCAAATGTAGATCAAATATGGATCAGAATCTGACAGAATGATAAGATAAAGAATAAGTAAAGTGTATACTGTCTTTCTCATAAGTTTTTTTTATAGATGCGCGTAATGAGTGTTCAGGTAATTTAATTGGAAAATACAAGTGTCTGGGGTTTTCTTACCTCAAATTTTTGATGAGAGCTAAGAGACAAATGTTACTATTATGGCCTGAAAAACGAAAAGGAGCCAAATTTTTCATTGACGGCCTGTCCATGTTGATTGCTTGTATGATAGTGAGAATGTCGTGTGTGTGTGTGTGTGTAGAGGAGAAAAGTAGGATCGATCCTTATTGGTTTAGAAAGAGTGAATTAATTATAATTATAATTGTTATAATTATTTTATTATAATTTTTTTTAATACATTAATTAATTTGTATTTATTTTTTATGGACACAACACAGTGACAGTATAAATAATTTTTGTTTATATATTTCTTTATGGGCATAACAAAGATTAAGAAGGAAATCCCTATCAATGCTGGAAAGAAAGATAACAGCTGCTGGACTTAAGAAAATTATTTTACTGAAAAATTGTTTTAAGAAAAAGATTTTATAAATTTCAACTGACAACAGCACTAGCTGCCTGGTTAATGAAGTTTAAATGTTTCCTTATAAAGAAACAGCTAATATTATCATTACAATTATCATACTTGTTCCTTTTCTTTTTAATGGTGACCTTATTTTTATCTGAAGTTCCACAATTAGGATACAAGATGGTAGAAGATGTCTACAAGTCCTCTTTTCGACATCCTTGGCTTATATGACCAAATCCAGCTTTATACACTACTTCTGGAATACTATCCAAAAAATATCATCTGACCAATCAAAAAAGGTCTATGCAGTTTTAGCAACAGCCATTTCTGAGTCACTGATTTGCTATAAAATCAATGCTGATTTCACTCAAGAGGTAAATAAATTGAAAATTCAATTCAGGCTGGCATTAATAAAAGACTTCCTCCTCCTTACACACACACACACACATACACACACAGCAGGAAAGCTTCCAAGGTGCTTTCATCAACAACTATGTCAGTAATGAAAACAGCAACAGAGACTAACTTTCAACTACTACAAATAAATATTTCTCCCCTGAGTCTATCTCATTCAACTACTTATGTGTATTGATTTTCTCCATGTGTCTATCTTGACTATTACCTTGTGTTATACTCCAAACAAACTCTCAGTCTACTCATGACTGATATACAATATTCTGGAATGAGCAAAAACCCAAACCTTGTATATCATGGAGAAATAAAAACTCTTTCACTTATCTCAATTATTTTTTATCTCCATTTGTTGTTTTGTCACTTCCACTTTTTCTGTTAACAATATTAGCACTCTATTTGATTAAAATTCAATCCTTTGGGGGTGAAACTGAAGGGACCTCCCAAGGGTGCAAGCCTAGGTAATATTATATGGAGGCCATGCATTACCACAACTACATGCCCGCCCCCACTCTCAGCTATACACACAAGACCAAAGGAATAAGGGCATTACATTTGGGGACAGCTTGGCTGCAGGAATTGTCTGAAAGTTGTCAGTGTTGAGAGTCAAGCACCTTCATGGCTCCATTCCAGGTTTTCTGTCTGGATTTACTTCCATAGGCTTTTCTGTGTTTGGACTTGGACCACCTTCAAAATTACCTTAAAGTTAAAGTTATAGACAGACAGCAAAAAGAAGGCCAGAATGCACTGTTGTGCATTCTGGCCTTCTTCTGCTGTCTGTCTATAACTTCTAACAATGCATAACAACAAGAATGAGAATAGTCATCTGAATGTAAAAATTTGAAAAAACATACAAACTTGTTAGTCCACCTAAGAAATACATGGAATATTTTTAGATTCAAATCACAAAAAATATTTTCTTTCCCAAGGAATATTGAGGGGAAATAAAGCATTAAAATTTCTTTAAATATTGTTGATAGGTGTGTGTTTTATTTATTTTAGTAAAAAAATATATAATTCTATTTTTTTAGATGACATGTTTGCAACAAGCATTTAATTATTTGTTGTGATAACAACAAATAAATCACTAAGTAACTTCTAACCCTTAGTACTAGATGATGTATGTGTATGAAATCAAAATAATAAATGATTAATAATAAAAGAAAAATTAAATTTTAAGTTATAAAATTACATTAAAATATAGATAAGAATGATAATTAACAATAAAGAAATAAAAAATGAGATTGTAAAAAAAAAAATAACAAATATGAAAACTCCCCCTCATGCACCGGAAACAAAAATCAAATTTTCTCTTTCTTCATCTTCGACAGCCAACCAAAGCAGATACCAACAGACCATGTGGCGACTACCAGATAAGCATAAAGTTTTTATATCTATAAACATATATTCTTTTAAATATACAATATTTTCTCTGGAATGTAATACAAAAGCCTTTTATCATTTTTGTTTACACTTATTATGTTATATCTTGTATATGCTTTGTTTGTAATTTATATATTTTTCTTGTGGGGCTGGTGATGCCTTTTTAACCCCCAAACAAAAAAATTATATGTATAAAGAAGTACATTCAGTCAATGCTAACATATTCTTTCTGGATTTTATTTTTGGCAAGATATAAAAAAGTTAATATCACAAGTCCTACCATGGTGGGAAGTTATACACATGTCATCCTGGGTTCTTGGGCAAAAAGATTGAATCTCACATTTAGTGTATATGTGTATATTTCCAGCAGGAACAGTTTTTGTTACATGCTAGAAGTAATTTTATTATTTTTATTTAATTTATTTTAAACAAGGTTTTAATATTATTGTCTTATTTTATTTTATTTATAATTGTCATTATTATTATTATTATTTTATTTATTTGTAACAATAATAATATCAATACAGGCTCATGGGTCACATATGGTCCGTTTAGCCTTTCTGAATGATACACTTAGTTTCATAAGTAAAATAACATTTCTGAAAATTTTATTTTGTTTCCTTCTCACTTGTTCACTCACACACTCTCTCATACATAACCAAATATATAAACAATAATTAAGTACAATGGTTCTTGAATTTTGTAAACTTTCGGAGAAGTAACATTTCAATTTTTTTAAACCATTGGAATTTTTCACTAAGGGAGATCATACATGTAAACATCTTTTTGTTTTGAAACAGGTTTCCTTGTGGTTCTAAAGAAGTTGTTCATAAGAATTTTGTCTCTAAAAGAGAATTGCTTTCATTTTCAAATGAATAAATTAGAAATAAATCCCATGCAGTGAAATGTGATAATCACATTGTCATCAGTGGTAATATCATATCAAGATTTCAATTTTTTAATTACAAAAAAACTATTTTCTAAAAAATAAAACTTTCCTACCATTTCTAAGGTATATGGTTATGCATATGGTTTTCTGTAGTAAAAATAGTTGAGGTACCTACTGCGAAAAATTACCTTAAATCTTTTTAGTAGTGTGGCCTGACTTGTAGTGAGCCATGAGGCCCATTGCTCATAAAAGGTTGTCCTTGTCTGCACTATGCTTTGAATATCCAAATCTCAAGTGAAACTCATGTATACAATTCACGGCAAAAGATGCTGGGAAATGGTCAGTTCATTCAATTTCTACAGGAATTATTTAGCACTTTCTGCTATGCTTTATCTCTACAAGAGTCAAATTATACCCAAAAGACTTTAGTGAAGAAAAAAGACAGTAAAAGAATAGGATTTATGAAGACAGAAGATAACAATTGACATTGCATTAAATTTTTCAAAAATTTAAATGCAAAGTTGACTGAAAGCAAGAAGCTGGAAGACAGTTCCACAAACAAGAAGTGCAATAGAAGGAACTGTTAGCATAGAACTGACAGTTACATCAAGCAATTTCAACTGTAAAATGATGAGACCATGATGCCAATCTAGTACTACACTTAAATTCATAAAGTCTAGGTACCAAATAGGAAAGCTCATAAATGTTTATGGAAAAGACACAGGGAAGCTACACTACAGCATTGGGAAAGTGACTGGAGCCAAGATGCCAGGTCAGGACCAATAACATTGAAAATTATACTTTGTATTTTATCAAGAATCTTTAAATACATAGCAGAAGCTCCAGATTGGATATGGCAGCAATATTCAATGCATAGGCAAATGGTAGGCTTATGTGTTATATAACCTTATTGTGTATGAATGAACAGACACTCCCTGGAGTTATGCAGTCAACAGTGAAAATACCACTGAGTGAGTTTGAGTCATGTATGACCATTTCAGTCACAGTGAATAAGCAACAAGTTTTAGACATTCATCTGCAAAAACTATTTCCATGATTAAGAAAGATTTTAAGGATTAAGAAATATTTTAAAGATTATCTAATAAGTCCAAATAAAATTTGAAAAGAGATTCCCACAAATGAGAAGGGCAAGAGAAGAAACTGTTAGCATTGTACTTATTACATCCAACCAATTCAGCTGTAAAATAATGAGATTTTGCCACCAATCTGCAATTAACTTCAGAAAGTGTCAGTACCAAAGAAGAAAGCACATCAGAACAATTAAATGAATGAATAGGTTTATTCAGATCTATTTTGTTATTATGGATATGCCTGTTAAATAAATCATTTGTATTTACAAACATATTTACATGAATTCAGAGTAGTCAAATATGATTAAAAATAGTCTTTAGTTAAAGTCTTTGGGTAGTTGGTTCACAGAAAATGATACAGTTTAGAAAAGACTTTTAAATAGTTGGTTCACAGAAGCTGTGTTTGAGAATGGACTTTTTAATAGTTCACAATCAAAACTGGTTGAAAAAAGATGTTTATCATTAGCAAAAATTCACTGACCATCTTTGTTGTTGGAAAGGATTTGTTTAAAGTTACCGACACATAATCATCAGCAAAGACTCACTGACATCCAAGCTGTTGTAGTTGATTCATTTGAATTCACAGACATATGTTTCTTTCAGCACTGGGGGAAGGAAAAGACACATCTTCTCTTGTGTCTGGCTTGGAAAAAAACACTGCATCTCTCTACTTGTCAGTTGAAATCTGTTAGTTTTTATAAGAATTTTTCCAGGGAGTAGGTTAAAGAAAAATAAGGTTTTAGTTTTCTCTGATTGGTCAATTATTTCATATGATAATATTAATTTCTAACCAATAGATACTTTTATTTAAATGGTGTCTGCTGCCTTGTGGAATCTTTTTGGCATGTTTGAAATAATGTCTATTATTAGGTAGAAAATAAGGTTTTAATATGGTATGTATGTGGGTATGTAATTGTGTTGGAAGTAGGGTTTGTGGGAAAATGAAATAAAATCACTAGATAAGATAGTAATAATGAATAATAAAAAAAGAAATACATTTTCTTATGTGGTTAATTGTAAAGGAATTATGATTACTTAACTTTGTCAAACACCGTTAGGCAGCTTTGGTTTAGTCTATAAAAAGTCAAACATTTTCCTAACATTTCCCTTTTTTCCTTTGGCTTCCAAATGTAGTCTCACATTAGTAAAGAAGATTGCTGCCAGTAAGAAAGCAAGTACAATCTTTCTTTGGTCATTCCAACTCTGCACAAGGCTTACAAGCTTAAACCATTAATATGAGACTTATACTTACTTACCCTAACTCATGGACAAAAAAGAAAATAAACATACCCAAGTCAGTTAGTTATGTGCCATGCGTGATACATACAGGAAATCATGTATCTTTCAATACATTACTGATGAGGCAGATTTTTTCCCACAGTAGGTTGCCATTTTTTTCTGCGGTAGACCAGTTGCCATCCAAAGCTATAGAACCTGGTGTGCCCTGCCATTTACCCATAGCTGGGAGGAGAAGAAGAGGATTTATACCTTTCCCTAGGGTATTAGCACATAATTGAATGTAATGGATTCAACTGGAATTTGAACTCAGCTCTCTGATTCCTCAATCTGAGCCACTATCCATTTTCATTACAACTTGTAGAAAAAAGAATAAATGGCCTGTGGTAGAAATCCATATTTTTGTATGCTTCTTTAATTGCTTACATGTGAACATGCAAACATACACCACCTAAAATATACACCAAGTATATAACCTTTAAATTCCATAGGTTTATTTCCTATAGATCTATGTTTTGATCAGCATGACATGACTTTTCCACATTCCATGTTTGATGGATGTCAGTTATCAGATATCTCCTGTTAATTCCCCTCTCCACGTTCTCCACTGCCTTAACCGGGTATTGAACTCACACTCTGGGTCCTGTCACTGGATCTAACCAATGCCTTTATCCACTGTGCCATGTGTTCTTGAGTGAAATAAAGAGTTCAGTTCGATATTCTAACCACCTGAAGGAGGCCAGAGTGTACAACAGCCGAAACGTTGTAATAAATATGGCGAAAAAGATGAGGACAATAGTCCAAATAATGTGAATAGTGTACATAAATGTTATATATCTGTCTATATTTTTGAACAATCTAAATAGTGTAAATAAATGTTCTGATAAAATAATTAACTAAGAAAAGCAAGCAATGTATTTCAGTATTTTAAGCTGCTTTAGGCCAGGATATAATTGTGTGTTAGACCAGATAAAATTTTGTGGCAGGCCAGATGTGGCCTACAGGCCATAGTTAGCAGAAACCTGGTATTATGGGTCAGTGACAGTAGTTTACATCATCAGTGAATGCCTGAAAAAGAAAACAAAAAATGATTCCCTAAGTAATGTATGGCTCTTTTTGTGTAAGATCTTCTTCAAGTTTCCTTAGGCTTGGCTCCAGTGGTGTTTCTTGCAATCAGAAAATGAAGGTGGGATGCTCTTGCAGGCCAACATTAATCGTATGTGCAGAAGTGGAAGCAAAACAGCAAAACTCCAAGACAATGTAAGGATAAATTTTTTTTTTGATTTTTATATTTCACCTTACTACTTTCTACAATTTTCAGAAATGATTTTTTTTAAATATTCTTATAATAGTTGATTAAATTAAATACCATGAGATACTACTAACTTGAGTAATGGTTGTCGTAGCAATGACAAACTAGTTCACAGATGATCATGGTGGTTAGCAAATTCATCAATGAGCAATATTATTGGTCCTGATCTGGCAGCTTGTCTCCAGTCACTTCCCCACCACCATAAGGTTGCCTTTCTATGTCTTTTCTATAAATAATTTCATGGTAATTGTTCAAATGAGCTCTTTGCTTTGGTATTTTGTTTAGTTTCTTCTCAATATATTTGTATTCATATTGTAAAATACTCATTGGGGCTAGTTTTTAAATTGTTTTATCCCTTCCCCACAGACAAGAATTGTACATATGGGGACTAGTTAGGATTTTCATAGAGACAATGAGGTATTATGGGGGATGTAGTAAGGGAGGTAAGTAAGAATGTGTTGTTTTGGTGTTAGGAATATTGTGGTATATTTGGGTCAGTGTTTGTGGCTAGCAAAGTTTAAAGTTAATACAGAAGAGGACCGTCCTTTTCCCCATTCCCCATTTTTGGCCTTGCCACATTTTCTGTATTTAAGCAGAAATAAATATCACTCTTCACTATGGTACATAGAGTTTTTGAATTTAAGCGCTGCACTAGACTGTCTTTGAGATCCCATCAATTTACATTTGAACTGTCTAGATGTTGCAGTAAGTTTTATGTTAAAAGTTTCTTATCTCATGCTTCTCATTTGTGGAACTCCCTTCTTGCTCCATTTTTTTTAGCCAACTTTAATCTGCAAAAATTTAAATGCAATATCAAGCACCATCTACTGTCCTCCTGAAGACTCTCTTCTCTTTCTGATCGTCATTGTTTCTGATCCTAATTCCTCCACACCCTGTGACCCCTTGTGTCTTAGTGGCATTACTGCCTTGTTTAGGGTGATACCAATTAAAAAAAAAAAATAATAATTCAATTCTCTTCACCTATTCTCTTAATTTTGACTGGTAGTAGGGAAAATGAAATCAGTTTGTTGCTTACAGTAGAATTTCTCAGAAATCGTTATCATTTCTATGTAATTTTTTTAATTCTAATTATTGTGATGTTTTTCACATGCAAAAATTCATTTTTAATTATAGCTAATATCAGTTATCAAATAGGACAGACAATCTTTACAGAGGTTGACTACAGCTTGGTATATTGCAAGTTTTTTTTCAGAAAACTAAGATTATTCAAATCAACAACACTTCTACAATACAGTGTATGGAGGATATGATTATTAAACTTATATATCAAACTAATAATAGGTAATCGAAGAAGTTTTTTTTTACTATATTGTTATTTGATTACCTATTGTATAAAAGTAGTGAGTCCACCTTGAGGTCAGAAAAAAAATTGTGGTGGGGCAGGACTAAATCATTAATGGTTGACTTCTTGCTGCTAAACCAATTTTTGATTTGAAGCCTTTTTTTCAAACTCCATTTCTGTTGGATATGTAATGAGGGAGAATTATGGAAGAAAGGTTTATTATCCTATTTTTATCTCCCCCATTATTTCCCTCATTATGATATAATACCACTGTAATTTATGAATGGAATGAAATGGCTGAAAGGAAAAAGAATGACAAACATGCTTTGTTCAAAGAGAGACTTTTATACTACCAAAACTATATGTAAATATTTACACATGTCCCATGCAGAGAATAATATATCACATATATATACACAGTGGGCAGAGTGTAAGGAGAAACAGAAAGGAAGGGTCTCAGATATAATATGGAGATTCTTCTGTGTTTCTGGAGTAGCCATGTTTAGAACTCCAGATTCAAACAGGCTGGATTCATCTACTATGTCCCAGGGGAGGACATATTCCACGAACAGTAAACAGTGAGTCTTTAGTTTTCCCAAATTGAGGACTGCTAGCTGGAGTTTCTTTTTATATCTGGGAATGATATATTCCCAAAGGAAAACTGTACTATGGACTTGTAAGCTGCTAGGAAGACAGGTTTAGCTTCTGCCCAGGTAGGGGGCTGGACTAAAGAAAGCAATCTCTTGGTAGGTTACTGTAAACTGAATGACTGGTCACTCTCATCACTGTATGAAGTGACATCACTAAGCGGCTGGCTGTAACATAATCCATGTGATTTATCTCCACCAAAAAGAGATAATCGCCTTCTTTATCCCAACAGATTTTTTGTAGGACATCTGTGTAGGAATTTCTGAAACTTATAAACTTAATGTCTTCAGCAACCACTATGCCATAAGGATAAATGGTACAGTTGATAAGATCCAGTAACAGGACCCAAAGAGTGTGAGTTCAATACCTGGTTTAGGCATTGGAGAACTTGGAGAGGTGAATTAACAGGAGATAACTGATGACTGACATCCATTAGGCATGGCACGTGGAACTAGAACAGTCTAACCCCACAAGCATAATAAAGGGTTCAGTTCGACAATCCAACCACCTGAAGAAGGCCAGAGCATACAACGGCCGAAACGTTGTGATAAATATGGTAACAATCATGAGGGCAATAGTCAGAAATAGACAGATACTACAGATTTTTGCATCTATGTTTTCCCTTTCTCTTATTTGTGTTCACTATGTGTTGACACATTCTACTTCTTCAATGAATTATTTTTCAACAACATGTGCTGATGAGATTTGACATTTGACATAAACGTTTATTTAGAAATCATTCAGAAGTCAGTATCACCTGCTGAGTTGTCCTAATCTCAAATCTATCGTCAATCTTACAAAGTGTTTTAACTCTTTTGTTTTTTAATTGTGCTGTTCACTTGATCTTCTTGTTTGGCCTCTGCATGACCTCAAGCTTGTTCCAAAATATCTACTTTGTGATTGGCAAGGTCAGACTTGCCAAAATTCCTTACAAAGGCAAGTCAGTGGGGGTGTATAGAAAAATATAGCTATATAACTGTCAATCAGCCTCTAAACCTATGCATATATATATTCATGTGTACTTTTTGATCAGACCTCATATATATATATATATATATATATATATATATATATATGTATGTGTGTTTGTGCGTGTGTGTGTGTGAAAAAGGGATTGCTGTATATATATATATATATATTATATAATCAAATGGATAAATTATAGGTAAATGTACAAGCAAGTGTTTGTATGCAAATACATATATATATATATATATATATATCCTGTAGTGTAAGATAAAAACAGTGCTCAATGTTAAATAACAGAGGTATTTAATATATTAAAAAATATACATAATACCCTATGTTGTATGCACAATTTAGAGTTTCATGCAATTTGTAATCTTCAGGTACAATTCAAAATCTGTCGATGGTTTGTCTGTATATTTATTTTGTAGCTGGACACAGACACACACACACATACACTCAAATATTTGAATAAGTAAATATTAAACTTTTTGTCAAATAATTACATTTAATATTTTTCTTCTTTTAAATTTACTTTGTTGTTTCAATATTCATTTTTTTAAAGTTACACTTTTATTTACTATAGATGTGAAAATAAATCCAAGTTTAAATATATCTTAATTTAAGTTTATTTACTTTTTTTATTAATAATAATCCCCTCCAAAATAAATAATAAATAACTGAGTTGTAGCCATCATATATAATATTAAGTAAATAAAAAGGGAGCAGGGGTGTAGCCATACTCACCACACTTGGCCAGTTGCAGGTTGGTGTGGCTATTTAACCCATAGATGGGGGGTTGAATTCAGAGTTGTCTTTCTCCTAGACCAGTTGCCACCCAAGACTATAGGATCTAGCTGATTCTGCTATTTACCCCTAGTTGGGGGGAGAAGAGATGTATTCATACCTTTCTTAAGGGTATTTTACACAGAAATGAATGTAATATGAATAGTGTTTTTTATTTTCTCGTATTTGCTAACTGTCAGTAACCCCTTACATCTTGGCTTTATTGCCTTTATTTATGGTGAAATGATTTAAAAAAATGTGTGAATTTTGCTTATATCTTGCACAGCTCTCAAACATTTGAAGTTTATCATATGTGACTATGATATTAAACAAATTTGTCATCCTTTTCATAGATCATTACAGCTACAGGAAATTGACTTTTCATTATGTGTGACCTACCGTTGTGATCTAGTACTGTACTGAACCAAACTTAGTAAAAACATTGGTGGGCTGTAATTTCTTCAACCCCATCTTTGATTCATACCCACCTCACCTCTTAGATTATCAACCGAGATGCTATCACAAACTTGTTTGCATAAAAGACAGTCTTCCAATATCTGTAGAAGGACAACCACCATAAGTTCACTGTGTGTTTTGTAATAAATATAACATGACACCTGTCCACTTAAAATCAACAAGAATAAAATTAAAAGGAAGCCAAGTTGTACCAAATAAATGTCAAAGTGTGCTGACAAGGAAATCAGTAAAGGAATATGAAACCAGATTGGGAAAAAAATAGTTTCTGCAAGAAATTGAAATGAATAAGTCTTGGGACAAAAAAAATCAGAAATATTATATTAGAAATGTCTTTTTTTTTTTTTCATTCTAAACTTCACCCAAGCAAGGCCCGAGAGACACTAAAGGTGGAGGGTTACTGATCTGAATCTTGATAACAAAAAAAATTCCAAATAAACTTAAATTTTATCCATTCATTTATAAAAATGATTGTTTTCTTTGACCAATAAAAATGTCATCATTGTACTAAAAAATTCAGAGATTTTTTTTAACCCAATACAAGGCTCAAGAGATACTCAAGGTAGAGAGTTACAGTTGAAATGGTAATGATGAATTAGATGTGTCATATGAATGGAAAAGAAGATGGTAGAAAGTGAAGATTATGAGGATAAGGAGGATATGCAACTCTTGACCTTTGACTTGAAGCAGTTAAGATTTTAGTGTTCAAGGAAGTATCAACATGGAAAGCTGTTACACAAAGTAAAAGTTCTTGGAGAAAATACAGAAGAAATGAGAGTAATTTGACTCTGTGGAAGGAGAATGGCATATCCTAGCAGTAATGGTTCTGAACTAGTGGAACTAAAGAATGGAGCTCATCTGAACATTTACCATGGAAATAATGATAGAAGAGTGATATGCTATAGCAGTGAATAACTTACCTAATGAGCAGCTTGTTTAATTGGTTGACAGAACAGGGATTAGAAGAGATAGCAAAAAGACAAAGCTTACTAAGAACCACAATGAAAAGGAAGTTATGGAGTGCCATGATTGCCCACATACTGAAGTCAGATAACTGTTAAATATTGAAGATGAAATTTTATGAAACACAAGGATAAAAAATAATGGTAGCTCAAATCGTACGACATCAAAGAGCCTTGAATAAAGTCACATTTAAGCAAAGTATCCAAAAACTGCTACAAAAAAATTCTGCCATGTCAACAGGCATCAGAGGAAGTGAATTCTTGAACAAAGTCTCAGGATCAGTGAATTGTAAACAAAATCAATGAAATCTTTATCAAAGTGAGTTGGAAGTCAAGTTTTACTAGACTGGTTCCATATGAAGCTGGTGTAAGGGTCTCTTCCCCCTCCGAATCAATGATATGTTGCCACTCACTCTATAACATATCAATTTTCATAAGGTAGTATTCATATAAAATACAAACTTTATTGTAATCTAATTATGTACAATAATGGATCATATGAAATATACGTAAACAATTCAACTAGAAAAGATGAAAATATATACAATGTATATAAATACAAATTAGAGACATGTCATAATAGATCATTCCATCTTAAATAAATCAACAATATTTTGCAGCAATTTTTAACAACTTGAGATTTTTCTTGTTAAAAAGTTGAATAATTCTAACACATTCAACATTATGAATAAAAATAGTAAATTTTACCTTATGTTTTTTCCAGACTAAGCATGAGAAAAACAAATTCATGGATCTGGACAAAAAAGAATCCAGAATGACGTCAAAATCCATGAAAATTTATCATCATTTAATAGTCAGTTACACTTAGTTTAACTTGTAACATATTGTTATATACCGTATATATAAACACTAATGGGTACGTCCCAATCCTTATAAAAACGTTGGACACTATTATAAGTATGGGTAATATACTAAGTAGTTCATCACTAGCAGTGGGTTACCTATTTCACGGTGCTGGCGAGTATTGTATTTTGTTGATGTTATAAAGATTACTATTTTATTTCCAACCTCCATTTTGGTTATTCCTTATTCAGTAACCCTTTCTAGGATACAACATATATATAAATATAGGTAGAACAAAGCAAATTTTGGTAAGATAGTGAGGTCTACAAAGCACTGCCCGGTTCCCTCAGTCACACTTGCCCCCTGGCTAGGGGTTTTGGGGGTACTATGCAAATGAGTTTAGTTCCTTTTTTTTAATTTTATACTCATGTTCACCCAATACAATACTTTGTAGTGTAGGTAAGAAGTAAAGCTCATGGGGCTACTCAGAAAAGATAATGGTTAACTCAAAATTTGAAGAGGTCAAGATGATTGTGAAAACATCCTGCCAAGAGTCTGTTCCACAAAGCAGCAGTTTGTGGAAAGAAGCTTTCCAAGTGGAACTTACTTCTTACTAATGGAATATGAAGGGAATGGGAATGGTTCACTCTTGTGTATGGGGCATGGCAGGTCCCAGCATTAAAGGTCAGGACTGGTGGGACTAAGGAATGTAGTTCATCAGAACTCATGCCATGGAAACAGTGATAGAGCAGTGAGAAGCTCACAACGTTTCTTCTGGGGTTGTAGGGTGAGAAATAATTCATCACCTACAAGGCTGTGTAGACACTTTTGAACTCTATCAGGACAGGTGTGAGGACTGGTCAGCTCCAACCCAGATTTGGCAGCAATACTCCATTTTTGATCTAATCTAGCTCTTGTAAAGATAGAGTAGAGCAAGCGAGGAAGCAGATTCTTAATGGAATAGTAGAATGAACTGACTATTTTTCCAGCATCTTTAAAAATAGATCATATATATATATATATGAGTTCCATTTGAGGTTTGGGAAGAGTTTATGCTGATAGACAAGGAGAGAAGAGTTTATGCTGATAGGCAAGGAGAGAAGACCTATTTATTGTGATAGGTTAAAGTTCGGGGTCTGATTGGTGGTGATAGAATGTTACTAGTTTGGTTTTGGTCATACTGAATTTTATACAACCCAGTCTTTCCCCCATTGCATCTCCAGGGATAGGTCAGAGGAAATGTGATTTGCTAGGTTTCGGACTTCCAAATTTTTGAAAGTGCACCTATCAGCCAAATATGGGTAAAAATCAAGGCAAATAACCAAGGCTCCAGAACCCCACCCCAAACCAAATTGGCTAACCCAACCTCATATTTAACATAATCCTTACAAAATCTATTGAGTCTATCAGTTGCAACATAATCTTCTTCAATGCATTAAAAATATCCCTTAAAAATACTCTTGGGTAGTCCTCAGGAACCAACAAAAACAACAATCTGTGACCAAGGTGCCTAGGATCACAATGTAGTATCTGTTGCAGCAGCAGTAGCTAGCCATCAACAGCAGCTCCAGTAGGCCTCCAGCTCCAGCCAGCCACAATGTGCAATAAACTGTCCTTTTCATGACAACAATCCTCAATGGCTATAAAACTGTCCTTTTCAGGACAACACTTTTCAATGACTACCAAAACTGTCCTTCTCACCCTCTGCATGAACATGCAGAGATAATTTTGTCTAGTGCACTGTAAGCTTATTTTTGTCAATGTATTTTCTTTGACAAAAATAATCTTGGTAATATATTTTTTTTTTGCTCAAGTCTTCGTTTTGTTTGTTCTTATCTTCTGTCATACAATATCTGGTTGTGGACCAACATACCACCTGCAACAATATGATACCAAAGTAAATTAGGATAATAATGGTGAAAATGGTTGATCTCAAGTCAGCTTTGCACTGTGTTGGAATAGCCAATTTAATTACTTCATGAGTAGGGCTGTCAAAACATATCTGAATGGTGTTATTGAAAAGTGAAAGAGAAAGATTCTGTCCTTTCTGGAAGTGGGGTCATACAATTGCACATCCAGTTTCTGTATGAATTGCATCATGGGAAAATGAATTTCTTTTTATTCTTTATTTTATTTATTGGTTTTATTTCATTTCCTCACAGAACCAAAGTTGAATGGTAGGAAACATCATCTCTTCTCTCCAACATTGTGTCATTTATAGTGTTTCAGAATTTAATTTGAAAAATATGCAAAGAGAGAATTTGGTTTCCATAGCAGCATTTACTTGAGAACTCGAGATAATGCTCCATAATCAGCAGCAATCTTTTAACCAGAAATGGGAACCTTCCATTTTTACATCACATTGCTACAGGTGATGAAAAATGGGTTTTGCATGTCAACATAAAATAAAATAATTGGTTATCATAAAATGAGAAACCAGTGCCAATAACAAAACTAGGATTCCATCTACAAATGTTGTGGGAAAATGAAATAAAATCAATAAATAATAATAATGAATAATAATGAATAATAAAAAAGAAATACATTTTCCCATGATGCTAAAAGTAAAGGAACTGGGAATATAATTACCCAATTTGGCTTCATCAAACACCATAAGGTGGCCTTATTGAAGTCTATAAAAAGGCAAATATTTCCTCACTCACTCTCTTTCTATCCTTGCTCTAAGATGTAGCATCATGTGATAATTACATTCCTTCTGGAGAACATTAGTTTCAGTCTGCTGATGATTGAACTTTCTTTTCACTTTCCAATACATGGTGTTTGCATATAGCTTCCAAAACCTCCATCAAAGAAGTAAATCAACTTTTACTTTGGTTGTTATAACTCAGCACAAGGCTGACTTGAGTTTGACCATTATAACCCTGCCAACAATCCACTGATGAAGTAAAACAAGTATTTCCTTGGTCATTCCAACTCTGCACAAGGTCATGTTGAGCGCAACCATTATAATGAAACTTATCCTTACTTACCCTACCTTCTGAACCAATGATTTTTGGCAACAAATTTTTTGTATGATACCAATTTTTATAACTTGGAAATAAATTTGGGAATAATTGAAATTAATTAAAAAATCCAGCAGAAATCACACATGAAATAAAAAAATAATTGTTTGTATGGAAAGTAAGGATCTATGTACATCAAATTGTCTTTCAATTAAGTGGCAGCAGAAGAATTATTGGTGAACTTTTAAAAGGTAAGCTTAATTATTAATGCAATGCTTAAATGCAATGATCAATTTCAAGTTCTTCTGTAGTCTATTGTTGCCTATTGCATATGGCAACAGTATGCCTCACAAAAAGAAATCTCTGCAAACAGAGGACCAGATTGCAATCAAAAGAGCAGCGAGAAAAAGAAAGTCCCATGCAAATGAAAATCCAGATAAAATGGCAACCAGGAAAGCTTCCAATGCTGAGAATATGCAAAGAGTTAGGGACTGTCAAACTCCTGAACAAACTGAAGGCCCAATCAAGAGCTGTCTGCAGGAACTACCTTAAATGCCACCCGACAGTGCAGCTTTTAAACTAGTATTTATATATATTTACTTTTTGAATGCCCCATTTAAACTAATCACAATTATTATATTATCAAAAAGACTTTCATGAACTGACAATACAAATCAAAATTTGAACTAAGGAAGAGTAGTGCTTCTACTACCGATACAACTGATTCTAAGTCTTCTAAAAAATGTTACTATTCAATGACAGCAGTCTTCTTAACAAAAATTACTGCTGATAATGGAGGCAGTGTTAAAATTATGTCTTAGTGTGTCCGTGACAAAGGAAATAAACCCTTGTAATCATCAAATTTAATTCTTGATGTGTTAAGAACAAAAAAAAATTAAAGCAACAATATGATGATGTATAAAAACTGAATTCTGACAGGCAATTTCCTTTTCCTCTTTGCAACTCAAAGAGGATATTCTTACTTGATACCAATCAAAATTCAACCAAGTTGGTACCATAAAACATACATACAATGGAACATTTTTTGCAAGAAAAGAACAAAAACAATGCTTATCCATAAAGATATTCTTTAATCTTTTTAACATTGTTACAGAGTTGTACAGATACTACACTCTGATCTAGTATTTACTCAATCCCCACAATGGTAGGATATGATATAAGATCATTTTTAATGTGTGGTTGCCCATACACAGGAGAAGGACAAAAATTGTCCAATCCCCACAGCCACTACCACATTGGTGTTGATATTCTTCCTCTTTAGTGCAATGGGGGAGATGCTGCTGCATGGTTGGAATCACTGGGGCCAGATTTCCTTTAGAATCACAAGAAAAAGACTTTCATCTTAATTTAAAAACAAAGAGAGAACAAATACCATAGTGACAGAATCTAGCACAAGGCCAATTTAATGTTGGGAGCCCAAGCATGTGCACTTGGGCCAAGTCTAACATTTGCCCAGTCCCCACAACCAACATTATGCTGACATCGTTACTCCACTGACTCTCCATCTCTGGTGCAATCAGAGAGGTGCCGTCACAAGATTGGAACCCCCAGGATCAGGCATCCCTCATTTATTTGTTGTATTCTGTCCAAAAAACAGATAGTACTGGGTATGACAATAAAGTAAATCCAGCAGTGAGGCCTCTGATTGGGAGATTGGAGGTTTTGAGGAGCAAAAGCGGGTAGCACCTGTTAGGGTCTCAGCTATGGGAAAATAGTGCCTCCCAAACAAAAACAAACCATTATGAAAATATAAAAACATATTTTTATATAAAAGAAATTACCAACAATACATATTTATAGTATATATTTAGTTGAAGCAATAAAATCATATTCAAAATTCAGCATTAAATAACCCATTCAGATTTATATGTGGGTTACCCCAATTGACTTTACTAAAAACAAATAACCATTGCTAGGGGATGCTCTTTAAGCCTATAAATAGACAATGATATTCTCTGTCATCTTCTTTTTTCCCTTTTTCTCTTAGACAATAAGATGTAGTTGCATGTGGTAAAAATGTGTTCCCCCACTGGGGAATGAATATTTTACTTCACTTTTAATTACTTTTATCTTGGACTTCTCCTACACAAACTTCATGCACACAAACATATTTTCTAGTTTAAATGTTTTCTTCTTTCAAATTCATTGTTTTGTCAACCCTAACAATTTTTTATTGTCTATGTATACCTTTGTTTTTTTAATACATTGTTATTTGTTTGTATATAGTTTTGTTGTTACTGCATTCGTTTGTTACTCAGACTCACATTTGAGTCCACAATTATTGTTGTGAGAAAAATTTACCAGGAGACATATGTTTTCTACTTAAACTGAACTAGCACACCTACAGATATGCCACTAGACAAAATCAATCACTTTTTGAATTTAAGTGCAGTTCTAGACTGGCATCAAGATCTCATCAATTTACAGTTGCACTGGCAAGATGTAACTGTGTTCAATACTAACAGTTTCTTTTCTCACACTTCTCACTTGTGGAACTCCCTTCTGACTCCATGCTTTCCAGTTAACTTTAATCTACAAAAATTTAAATGCAATGTCAATTGCTATCTAGTGTCCTCCTGATCACTCATTCCTCTTCCCACTTATTAATGTTTCCTTTCCTAATTCTTCCATGCTTACAATATTGCTGCCATATATATTACCCCTGCTATTTACTTTGTGCTCCTTGATAAAATCTAAAGAAGAATCAGCAACATTATTAGTCCTCACCTGGCATTTCAGCTTCAGTTACTTTCCCACTGCCTCTTCTATAAATTTTTTCATGGTAATTGTTCAAATGAGCTCTCCTCTATGGTTTTTGTATTCATATTTGTAAATACTCATTGGGGCTAGTTTTTAGAATTGTTGTTTTATCCCCCTCCCCACACAGTCAATGAATTGTAAATATGGAGATTAGTTAGTATTTTCATAGAGACAAAGAGGTATTATGGTGATTGTAGTAAGAAAGGTACGTATGAATGTGTTGTTTTGGTGTAAGGAATATTGTTTGTGCAGTTGGGTCAGCGTTTGTGGCTAGCTAAGTTATAGTTAAGACAGAAGAAGACTGTCCTTTCCCCAATCCCCCCTTTGGCCATGTGCCACATTTCTGTATTAAACAGAATGAATATAACTCTCCTCTATGGTACCTAGACTTTATGAATTTAAGCAGATTAGCAGCAATGTTTCATCAATTCAGAGTTAAATTGGCTGGATATAACTGTAACTTCTATGCTAACAGTTTCTTTTTTCACACTTCACACTTGTACAACTCTCCTGCCTCCATGTTTTCCAGCCAAATTTAATCTTTAAAAATTTAAATGCAATATCAATCATTATCTGTTGTCTTCTTGATTATTCTTCAGTTGTTTTCGCTTCCTAATTATTTTTTCTCTTTCTCTTATTCTTTCACATTCAGTAAGCACTTGTATTTTAGTGGGTTTACTGCCTTGCATGGGGTGAAATGATTGAAAAAAAACAAAAAAAAACATGCAAATTCAAAGACAGAAACACAATTTAGGGATAAAATGTAGTTTATCTACTTGGAAGCAGATATCACACTTTGATCCCAGCCCAAAATTTGGGGAGTAAACATTCTAGCAGTATTTTCTGCTCTACAGGGGTAATATGTGACACCGTGTTGGTTTAAATACGGGTTGCTGCGCATACAAACGAAAGGGAAAAATTGCCCAGACCCTGTGAACACTGTCATGCTGGCATTAGTACCACCAACCGTCCTTCTTTAGTAAAATGATTAGGATTAGATTTCTCTCTTTCCAATGTGACATGTTTATATTTCATTGTATTATAAGAGCACTTATTTCTAGAACTAAGCTGCAGAAAGGAAACAGTCATGCAGAGCTCACTGTGTCAGACCGCAGAAGCAGCTGGACTTTAGATTACAGGTTCTTGCAACTGCAACTAAACATTTAAAATATGTCTAAAAATGCATAAATAGCAGCAAAAAAGAAAATTTGAATTTTTTTAATACTAAAATTCACCCAATACAAGGCTTGAGAGCCACTCAAGGCTACTTTTAATAGTAATGATCAGATGTATGACAAGGTTTCAAAGAGTTTAATCATCTTACTGCCCTGTTGAAATTATAGCACTCCCCCATGACTCTTCTGACTGTTCACTGCCCCTTTGATAGTTCATAGCACCTCCTAAGGACATTACCACCCATAGTGAGAATCAGTGGCACGTCACAAAGAGACATGGCATTAAGAATAAAAGGTATAAAAGACTGAATAGATTTGTATAAAAGCAAAGAAGGTCATCCTTTAATACCCAGTATAAAATCTGGTATCTATATAGAATAATAGTATCTGGTATCTATATAGAATAATAGTATCTGGTATCTATATAGAATAATAGTATCTATATAAAAAAAGTTGGTATGAAATATTTATAAAATATTTGGTACAAATTATAGGTTTATAAACATATCCAGTAGTAATTATAGTTTTCTTCCTATAACCCATTAATTAATTATAGGTTTCTACCAATAACCCATTAATTAATTATGGGCTTATACCCATAACTCATTAACTTTATATTTCCTTGAGAGGATAAAAGCCTCGGTTCCAGCTTTAATCCAGGAGGAGACCTCGGAAGCACATTCTTGAATGGGGAGTGTGAAGACAACGTCCCAGCAGACATCACAAATGAAATCCCAGAACAAGTCCCGGTCTGCTCGTTGATAGCAGAATGATGTTCTAGTGGTAGGAGATTCTTTGCAGGGGATGGAGTTGAAGGAGCTGTTGACAGACACTACACTGTGATCGGAGTTGCCAAGAGGGCAGAGCTGCATGGCGCTACAGGAATCAGGGATAGAGGTAAAACAGATCAAGAAGAGAAGCCTTACCATCCAGGTTGTAGGGAAAAATGTGTGGGGAAGATAAGTATTTGCATGAGGGATTGAGAAATTGAAAAATTGAGGGTTTGTATGCCTTCAAGGTCAGTAATAGCATTTTTACGCCACTTGGCATGATGGGCATTAAAATCACTAAACACAGATATGCGAGCAAACGGATGGAAAGAGAGAGCCTTGTCAATGCTGTCAGAAATCTCTCTATGACCTAGTAAGTTGATAAACAATCATACTGGATCCTTCAAGGTATTTCATGGTGATTTAATTATCAGCCATTTACAGGTTATTTAAAGCCAGAAAATACTTTTAGATTGTAAGAATTATTTTTTGGAGATAATGATTTTTGTGATACAATTTTCATTAATTAACCCATAGCTAGGGGAGAAGAGGTGGAGTTATACCTTTCCCAAGGGTATTTGCGCATAAGTGAATATAATGATTCCAACCGAAATTGGAACTCAGTTCTCTGATTAACAATTTTGAACCATTATCCATTACACCACCTGCACATCCAAGCTTACAGCATCTGGTATTACCAAGCAGTCACCCATCTAGGTATTCACCAGGCTCTGCATTATTGTGATTATCCAGGAAATGGTTTTTCAACATGATATGGCTGTTTTCCTATTTCATGGCAATAAATGAGAGTGGGGGTAGTTGTATTATTTGGCAAATCCCAGGAAAAAATATAGCAAAAGATTCTTCATCATATTTTCTCTTTAAATAAGCAGCCTATTGAGAATTTGTAATTAACACTTTTAATGCTGTAAATGAACTTACAGGTCTTTAAAAAACTTACATTACATGGTGTTGATGTATAAAGGGTGCAATGGATAAATTGGCATCTAAATTATGCAAAAATGAAAATAATACTGACATCTCATTTTAACAGATTTATTTACCAAAATTACACAAAAATATCTTGAAATAATAAGAGGGTATTTATTCAACATCATCATTGGCTTCAACCACAGCCTCCATGAATCTTCTTCAGAATCTCCTGCAACTCTTCTGGACAGTCTCCTTGTTTAAGTTAGCCAATGCTGTCATAATCCTTGGATTCAGTTCATCCTTGGTTTTACAAGGAGTTTTGTTGGTCTCTCACTCAACTGCACTCCACATACAACAATCAAGGAAGGTTGCAGTCTGGGGAGTTAGATGGCCATATGTAAAGGGTGATGTGGCCACAGAAATTGTCTGACAGCCAAGACTGGGTTCTCCTGCTTGTGTGACATGGTGCAGAGTCCTGTTGCCAGACATAGGGTCTTCCAACAGCCACCCTCTTGATCCAGAGCAGCACTACCTCCTCAAAGCCTTTGTGTTGAGTCTGAGGTCCTGTGGGAAGATGAATGGAAGCATAACGCCACCATCACTATTGATCAACATTAGATTCATCGAACTCTTTCCAAATCTTCTGAACTGTCTTCAGATTGACACCCAAATACTTTGAAATGTTTGTATTGGACCTTCCAGTATGAATGTCAAGCAGTACAGTATGGCATTTCCAAATTTCTGGTGGAATGAATTGTCTCATGGTGCTCTTTTTTCTCACAGACAATGCCCAACTGACCGTACTATACTGTACAGTAGAGAAGATCAAAAACAAACAATGTGCATGCATGAAATTATAAATCTAAAATGGTGATAATTTACCCATTGCACCCTGTATATATATACATTTTCAAGACACTGTGAGATGTCATTTGTATGGTAAACTAACTAGCATTTAGTGATATTTTAAAATCAGTGTAGATATATAGCAGCATACAATACAAAATGCTTCCTGATGTATTTTAACTGTGTGTTGGGGGTGGGTGTCATTTAAATTAGTCTGTAAGGCAGAGTATTTTTTATTTTTTTAATTAATTCATCCAAAACAAGGCAATAATGTCCCTAACATGTAAGGAGCTACTGTGAGTGAAAGATAGTAAGAATCTGAAACACAATTCTAAACAACAAACAATGGATAAACCCTGTTCAAAAAAAATAGGGAGGAGTTTGAATTGGACAATAGGTGAAATTAACTACTTCTATTAGTGACAAAAATAGTAAATAAAATTTCAGAGTTTAGGCATTGACATCAGAAGTATAGAATTGAAGTAAACTTTAGAAGGAACCGGAAACCCTAATCCTATATGAGAAACAAGGTATAAACCTCTCTACTCTTGTTCAAAAGACCGGGGAGGAGTGAAAAGCAAATGATAGGCAAACTTACCTACTCCTATTGAGGAAAAAACATAAAAAAATAAATAGTAAATAAAATTTCAGAGTTTAGGCAAAGATGTCAGAAGCAGAGAATTGAAGTAGATTTTAGAAGCAGTCAGAAACCTAATCCTAAACAAAGGATAAACTTCTACTCTTGTTCAAGAGACCATGGTGGAATATTTGATCAAAACCAAAATGAGAAAAGGAAAAATTTCCATCTGCATCTTTATAGCCATTTATTTCCAGTAAATTGTAATTTCTTATTTTTTTCCCCCCAAAATGCCAGTACAGCCAAGCAACAATGCTATAACAATGCAGCAGTGAAGGTGTTATAACCTATTCATCCCAACTGATCCATTTTTGGGAGTTTAGACTGTAGTGATATGTAAATGACTGCCTAATTAGCATAGCTAAGGCATAGATTATATAAATGCTGAAAGCAGTAAGGGTGGGCCAGCTCTCAGTATGTAAGATAAACAACTGCTGGACTGATAAAATACAAAGAAAATCCAACTGTGTAACACAGACATTAATGAAATAATTAGAAAAAAAATCAAATCAAACCATGACCTGGTAGTTGAGTAAGCTACCATCCTGGATTCTTGATACCATTTCATGGTGGAGGAGACGAGCGACAGCAGCATTACTTGCAGGTTAGATCTAATCAGGAAAATACATAGCAAACACCTCTTCCAAAAGTTTATCATACTTTTTTTTTTTTTTACAAAGACCTTTCTGAGAAATCTACTTAATTATCCACTGATAGCATGTATAAATAAACAAAAAAATGATGTCCCTATGTTAGCAAATTATTCATTCATTTGTGATTTCAAGTCTCACCAGGTACGCTGTTATTCTTATCTTGTGCTACACTAAGCTAAGGGCCTGATTAGTTGCTTCGATAATTTTTATTTTCCATGGGTCAAGAGGTTAGTGTTCAAGTTCTGGTAAAGGCAAAGGTTTGAATGCTTTTTCACTTTTGTAAAAATATTATTTAATATTATTTATTTAATTTATTAGGAAAAGGTATGACCCCCATCTCTTTAATATTATTTATTTAATTTATTAGGAAAGGTATGAACCATGGTGTTCTATACTCCAGGCCAAGTCATGGCGCAACTGAGAGCCAGAACTGGAGGCCTATTGAAAAATGTAGGATTTTCAGAAATTTTAGAAGAAAATGAAGTCAACCACTTTATGAAATACTTAAAATAACATTTTTATTCACACCTGAGGATAATAGGATGTGTTGAAAGATAAATAAATGAAAATATGTATTTTTGCTATGAACACTGATAATTATTAAACAACACAAAGGGGTAATTATGATTTCTGGTAAAAGATATATTGAATCAGAAATTTATATTATTTACAGGTGTCACTGAATCCTTTATTCAATCTATTCCCTGTGAGTGAATAAAGACTTTGGTTTGAATTTACATTACAGTTACTGGGTTTGACAAACAGAATGCAAGAAGGCTGGAAGACATCAGCCGAAAGTGTGTATATAACAATCAATCATCACAGAAATATAGACAAATAAAGCAAAATCATTCTAGGAAAGTTTCAAAACTTTTAGAGCTGGTTCTTTTTCTGATCTAGGTGTGCCATGTTAGCAAAACTTTTTCAAAACTCTATTTGCAAAAATAGAAGCATGCTTTTTCTCCATGTTGAAAAAATGAAACTCAGAAATAAGCATAAAAATGTTACTTAATGATTTATAGCAAGCCTTTTCCTTTATTGTATGGAAAAGGATGAAACAAAAAAATAACCATTGACAAGTGGGGTCAGAAGGTACTTTTACTTTTCCATTGTCAATTAAATTGGTATATTTTTCATACTTTTCATAATAAAAATGGGTTTCACATTCACTGGGTTGATTATCATTCCTTGTAATATATCCAGCTATGTACACAAGAGCCATTTTTATTTCATTGGAAAGAGATGGTTCTAAATTTTCCAGATTGTCAAATATTTCTGAACCTTCCTCACAAAGTTTATAATCACAAGATGTACATTGGTGATCTGGATTAACATCAAATTCATCAATATTTACATTTTTGATTTAAAAAGTAAAGATGTCTGCTTAATATGCAGCTTTTCAATACATTGTTGAACATTTATAAAATAGGTGCCACCTGATCCTTGGCGAAGTTTACAAATTCTTTTTCTAATGAATCAGTTGAAAATTGCCCAAGTAGTACATATTTATGACTTGTAGCTAAAAGGTGTCGACATAGACTAACAATTCCATTGCATATATGATGTATGGCAGTAGCAGTGTTTTGGGATAATTGTTTTTTATGATTACCTTGACTGCCAGCCATATTAAGAGCCATTTTACCAAATTCAATGATAAAATCAAGTCGGGTGTCATTTGGAGATTTGATTTCAGCTTATAGAGGATCATTATGTAATTTATCAATTTGAAGGCATTTAACATTTAAAATTTTTCACCATGTCAAAACCTTGTTTATGAAAGGGCAGTATCATTCTTACCTGCACTTATTTCAGACTGAGTGCATTATATGTTTTTTCAGAAAACACTCTGAGGCAAGTAGAAACCTGTTGTCTTTCTATTGGCTTTGGAGCAATGGTAATTTCATTTAAATCTGAAAGTTTGACTAGTCTTTCAGATTCAAACGATATAACTGTTTAAGATGTGTCCATTTTGCAACTCGACTTACTCCATCATCATCAAAGATTAGTTCTCCTGTTTTTTCTGTCAGCCACAAATTGCGAATATTTTTCAACAGATGAACATAATCAAAAAGCAAATGTTTATTATCTTCAGTTAACCAAGGTTATTTCAGGAAGTGTAGGATATAATTTAAAAAAAGCTTGATTTACACGGTTGCCATCACATATAATAGCCTTTACATCAGCTGGTACAGATGTGATGGCTTGTTCAAATAAAAAAGCGGATGTTAATTTTGAAATTGGAATCAATTTTGTAAGAAAATTTGAACCATTTGAGACATATCAACTGAAAATCATATCTTAATTCATTATACAATGTCCGTGATCTTGCATAGTACCCAAAAGCATGCACAACTATATCTGAGCTGTATTTTATTCCAACCATTTTGGGAGCCATTGCTAAAAATTGTTGACTCAGGATATTTTTCTTGTGATCAAAAGCCATAGAATTTAAATATCGGATGATTTCTTCCAATTTTGACCAAGTATCAACTGTATTTATATGATTTTTGGACAGGATGCTAATATAACACTTAACTCCATAATGAAATGTTTCAAAGCACAAATTGTTATAAATTTTCAACATAAAGAGTAGGAATACCACCAATAGATTTTGATAATTGAACAGTTAAAATATTTTCATCCAAAAATGCTACAACTGGACATATAAAGTCTGTTTGTTGTTAAGCAGACTTTCTTTCAAATTTGTATAATTTTATCTAATTCTAAAAAAGCATTAAGTTCATCAGCAATTTGATTTCTAACAGTACTGGAGGTTTTTTTTATATTCCTTTGAACAGCTGAGGGTGTTGGTATTTGACTACTTGGCACACATACAGATGGTGGATTTTTGGGACGTATTTTTCCATTAACTTCTATGGTATCAAAATTTGAAGGCCAATGTTGTTTACTTTAAAACTTTATATTAAATTTAAAAACATTCATAAGTAGCCTTTCCTTTTTAGTTTGGTTATTTTAATCGCTTTAAAGTTTTTACTATATAAATAGGAATATAACTTTTTTTTACCTTAGCAAAACAATTAAGAGTAAAAAAAATAATGCATTTTGTCCTTTAACAACAATATCAGAAAAATATTAAAATAAATATAATGGTATTATAATACTTGTCTTGTAAAATAAATTTTGTCGTCAAAAGGCGTAAAAAAGGAGACCTTTCTAAAAAAAATAATTAAAATATTGACATTAACTGCATGTAATAAATTTATTATTGTTATTTTTTTCTTTAATTCTAATAAGTAAAAAAAATACTTACAGTTCACCAATTGGTAACTAATGTAGTAAAAATAATCATTTATTCTTTAACTTCGGAAACAAAAGCGCGAAGAAATTCGTTTGTTTTTTTTTTTGTTTTTTTTTACTTTTTTTAATGGAAATGTTGGATAAAGTTTTAGAGAAATGTTAATGAACCTTTCTCTATTAAAATTTTATTCAAATTTATTATTCAAACTTAAACTTTTAATAGAAAAATGTTGACTTATGCTAATTTTTTATCATGGTTAAAAACTTGAGAAAATTAAACTTTAATTTTGTTGACGTTATATGTTTTCACTCAATTAACAATGTTTTTTTTAGCGATATCAAAAATAAATATCAAATTAAGTAATGACATTGAATTTATGAAAAAAAAAAATTAATTCATTTTATAATAAAAATAGTTTTCTTTACGTCTTTGAAGAAACTAAATTAGGAATGTCCCTTTTAAATTAAATTCTGTTCAAATTTGTTAAACGTTGTTTTGTTTTGCTTCTTAACTTAAAATAACACAAATTTCTCAAAAAGAATTGCATTTTATCAATGAATAATTCTAACGAGGTAGCAGCGCTACGCAGTGGCCTGTTAATATAGAACGCCATGGTATGAACCCATCTCTTTCCCCTCCCCACCGGTTATGGGTTAAATAGTAGGACACACTGGACTCTCCAGCCATGGTTGGCAACTAGTCTTGGAGAAGGACAATTCTGAATTAAAAAAAAAGCCATATTGTTCTAATCTGATATAGGTATGTAGCAGTAAAAAAAAACCATGTTTATATAGAACTCAACAGGCAGAACCCATTTCAACTGCAGGTGAAACAGGTCAACTTATTAAAGCATAAGTTTACCTTAGCTGAAGACTATCAGTTCAATACTTGTACTGGGTAGTAAATATACATTTGAGATATTTAAGAAATTAACAAGCTACCTAAAGTTGGACAAAAAAAGATATGCTGTCTGTCAAATAAAAACATGATAGATTTCATCAACTATGAATAATTCTTGTATTATCCAGAATGCTGTTGATGCCAATGAGTGCTGGTCTTATAGAATTTAAGGTGGTGTATTGTAGGTACGTGCTTGTTCACATGTGAACAATTAAAGAGGCATACAAAAATTGGGTTTCTACTACGAACTGTTTTTTTTTTAAAATAAACTTTAGATAAACAAAGTTCTCACTGTCTCTTGGGTACATCTGTTTTCTTTTTCTGATCAAGAAATTAGGGCAAGTAAGATTAAGAATGATTAAAATGGTCAAGTTCAAGTCAGCTTTGTGCTGAGTTGGAACAACCAAATTACTTACTAAGTGCAACCGCAAAACATGTTTGAACGCTCTGCACTGAAAAGTGGTAAAAGAAAGGTTCTGTCCATTCTGGAAGTGGGAACATGAAATTACCCTTACCAATTCCATCATTACTAGCATCATAGGAAAATGTATTTCTTTGTTTTATTTTTTATTATTATTTTATTTATTGATTTTATTTCATTTTTCCACAGTTTTTCTTTTTTTTGTTTAATGTCCTCCTTACTTATAACATTAGAACAATCCAATCTACTTAATTTTGTTTTCCACTAAGCCAAACATAGTAAGTACAAGGTCCACCCATAAATAATTTGTTATTTAATATTAATGAAGAAATAGCCTACCTAGGGCAAGGGTGCTTTAGTCTACTTCAAATTATTCCCCTTGAGATCTCACACTCTTATCCCAGTGTCTGTTACACATTTCAAAGCAGTATCCTCTTTCAGGTGACTTTAACTTTGGAAAAAAAAAACAACAGAAATTGCAGAGAGCCAAGTCTGGTCAAGGGTGGGGCTGACTAACTTGACTAACTTAATATTTTGACAAAAACTTCACACAATACATTAAGTACAAACTTTGTACATACTTTCATATTAGATACCATTTTGCCAAATGCCACACTGCTACTATCAGTAACACAAACACACAAACACAATTTATAGCAGAAAGGTTCAACCTCTACTGCTATATCATCAACACCTGTTCCTGATATTGTGCACCAACATAATCAATAAAAAAGATATTTCTTTTGTGGGTACCCTTGTATTAGTGCAACACCTTGACATTTGGGAAACGATCAAAGTGTAGTAGCTGCTCCTCTTTGGTTGTGTTCTTGCCTTCAGGCAACATGTTGCCATGACCTTCTCTTTGGACAAGATGCTGCAAAAGTCAGGCAACTCTAGTTCTGGGTATTCCAACCATAAGACAGTACCTCACCATTGCACAAAAGAGGAAGGTTAGAATATTCTGTCACCTTCATGACACTGGTCATGAGGACTGGGCAACTTCTGTTCTTGTAGATACGTCCCCATATTACAATACCTTGTTTTTCATTCTACTCCTGGGGGTGGTAGTTAAATAACAAACATAATCTTGATACTTTAAACAGTGGCCTTGGGCCAGTCAGTCAGTTATGTGCCATGCGTGATACACGGTTAGGCGATCAGATATCTTTTTATACATGACTGATGAGGCAGATTTTTTCCTGCAGTAGGTTGCTATTTCTTTTTGTGGTAGACCAGTTGCCATCCAAAGGTTATAGAACCCAGTTTGTTCTGCTATTTACCCATAGCTGGGGAGAGGAGAAGAGGATTCATATATTTATTATTAGCACATAAGTGAATGTAATGGATTTGACTGGGATTCAAACTCGGCTCTCAAATTCCTCAATCCGAGCCAATATCCACCATGCCTCCTCCTTGGTCCAGACTAAACTAATAAAAAAATCATGAACAAAAATCCTGTACTTTGAACAGAAAAGCTGTTTAATTTTATCAAGCAAAGGTTAGAAAGCAAGAGAAACAGAAATGTCAGTATCTTGAGCAAACAGTGAAATTTGAATTTTAAGACTCCCAAATTCCTCATGATCTCTCTTTACAGTTTGTATTAAGGCTATTCTTCAACAGTTGTTTAAACAGAGTTCTTTGATCCTTCTGTTAAACTAACATTATCTAATTTTTGTAAAGATGTATAAGCTTGTTTTGAAAATGTATATCTACATCAGTGGCAGTCAGTGTAAGTTTTGTAATGGAGTATAAGCTTGTTTTGAGAATGTCTATATACAGCAACAGCAGTCAATCTAAGTTTTGTAAAGATGTATAAGCTTATCTTGAAAATGTAAATATATGTCAACAGCAGTCGATGTAAATTTTGTAAAGGTATATAAGCTTATCAGGAAAATGTAAATATACGTCAACAGCAGTCAATGTAATTTTTGTAAAGGTATATAAGCTTATCTGGAAAATGTAAATATATGTCAACAGCAGTCAATGTAAATTTTGTAAAGGTATATATGCTTATCTGGAAAATGTATATATACATCAACAGTAGTTAATGTAAATTTTGTAAAGATGTATAAGCTTATCTTGAAAATGTATATAATTTTCAAAGTTACTTTTCTGTAAAAGTAAAAATTTCAGTAAAAATCTAAACAGGAAGAGAAGCTAAGATGGATAAATTACAACATACATTATATAACCTGGCAAAATTTATGAAATTATCACACTTAAAAGATGATATCATTCATGATATAAGTTTGCATCTGATTGCTGGTCATTTAAAAAAAACCCAATGGAGATGGCAATCATTAAAAATCAATCAGAATGATCAATCATCAATAAGACAATGATAAATTCATCCTTGAACACTTGTCAAACAAGTACAGATTGCCAGTGAATGTTTCTGCTGTGGGAATAAAGATCACTTTTCAAGCCAATAAATAATTTGCTAATAAATGTATACACAGGGCATTGTTAGTTGTAGCCTCTGGTTAATTTCATGCAATCTCACTTCACCATTTTGGCTATGCTGCTTCATATGTTTAACAAGACTTGCTCGGGAGAGAAGAAGCCAACTATACATGATACAAATATGTCTTGGAGCAAATTCTGGATTAGAAATATTCCATATTTTTCTGGTATCTGCTCTGATCTTTTGGCAGGTTGTTCAAATGAACTGAAAATTTTTGATTTTTCAATTCCCTCATGAATAAGATGCCATCATTCTGATCAGTTAATAACTAAGTAACACACACACACACACACATATCAACATCACTTGAAAATGGAACAAAAATTTTAATTTTAATTTTTAGTTTCAAAACATAGTAATTTCTGTTGAGATGAAAACATATTTTTAAATAATAATATGATAATATTATGCTCTACTTTGTATTGAGCCCTTTTTAAAAAAATAAGTGCTAAAGAAATGTGGATTATTAATCTGATTGTTCTTTCTTTTTATTTTGATATATATGGGTAAAAGTGCTTAGTATCAGAGATAGAGTGTATGTAAATATTGTGACATGGCCCTCAATGTTGAATCAACCATATGATCAGTATATTAAGGGACATGTTTTCTTTCTGTTTCCTCTTTGTTTTTACTCCTTTTCATTTTTTATTTCCTGTTTAGACTAGGTCCTGTCTTGACTAAAAAATGGTGGGAAAGTACCTGTGTCGATTGACAACTAGACAGACTGACTTCTTATTATAGTAAGTAAAAGTCAGTTCCCCTTAGCCCACATGACATGTACCACCAAGTGTGATTTTTTAATTGTATTTTCCGTTACCTGATAATCTCTGACCATGACAATTCCATTGTGTGCTCATGAGAGATCTGCCTATTTTTAATTACTTGTTGTGTAAGGAATCAGAAGATATCATTCCCGATGATCCTGGATTTATGCAACTACTTCATGTGTAGTGAATAAAAAAAGATATTATTTCCAAAGACCATGGATTTATACAACTACTTGATGTGTATAGAATAAAAAAATATTATAAATAATAAAAGAAAAACTACCAAATTTTATTTCAACATTTTAAAGAGATTCTGTCTATTTGCCATCATGAACATTTGAACTTACAAATTCATGAAACATGAATGCTTGAACCAACACCCTGTATCAGATAAGTGCCTTTTATTGATTTTATGTCTGTTATCCCATACCCTTCCCATATTCTGTTGTTTTTGTTATATAAAATTATTTACAAACATTCACCTTGTGTTTGTTATTCATCAACACCTGTGTTATGTGTTCCTATCAGAGTGAACCCATCTTTTTCATTTTTTTTGAGCCTGGGGTTCATATCTCTATATGTTGCAAATTTGTAACAATATAGCAGTAGACACTCAGGTCAACATCAAGTTGCCTTGTTGTCTACTTTTATTTATATATATATATCTATCTATCTATCTATCTATATATATATATATATATATATATATATATATATATATATATATGTATATATATATATGTGTGTGTGTGTGTGTGTGCAAAACAAGTTTGATTAAAAAGAACTGAGAATGTCTGTCTGTTTAATTTTTTATTGTATTTTTCCAATTTTGTAAAAATACAATAAAAAAATAAACAGACAGAACTTGTTGGTTCTTTTTAATCAAATTAGTTTGGATGAATACTTGCTGCCTCAATATGCCATATATATATATATATATATATATATATATATATATATATGTGTGTGTGTGTGTACATACATATATTTATACAGAATGTAATATAATGGCTGCCTGCTTATTTTTGATTATGCCTGTCTGCTAAAGTGACTAACCATTCCCTATTACAGACAATTACTCAGGCACATTTGTTCTTCAACAAACACTGGGCCAACATGTAGTTTATACTGTAACTCTGAGTAGACCTTAGTTAAGGTTACTGAGATAGCACATAATCCAGCATGATGAACATTTAGAACAAGGTCAGTATACTCAAGCACTCAGTCTTATAATGACTTGTTGTTTCATACTAGCACACGCACACACACACACACACACACACACACACACACATATATATATTTTGTTGGTTTGATGTGAGTTTGTGACCCTGGGATTCACGTTATTTGCGATTGTCAGACAAACTGATTAATTTTTAAATTTTGGATTTATATATATATGGTTGCATATATCAGTAGTGGGAGGAAAAATTGTTGTCAGAACGCCACTTATACATACGCAGACATACATACATGCACGTTCATGCATTGCACCTCACACAAACATAAACATATATGAACAGTGTGGGACTGGGCACATATACGCATACATGTGTCATTGCGTACATATGTACGCCATTGGTCGCTGTATTCAATGTTAGACTGTGTAGTGAACTTCTTTTGTAAGTCAGTGTCAACACGCAGACTGTTTGTCTATTTTGTTCGCGGAATAATGTTTTCTCGCACCCACATATATACCTATGCATGTACGTTCACACATCTTCTATCCATCTGTTTTTTTCCCATACATATATAATATATAAATAATATCTACAAAAATTGTATATATATATAATTATATATATACACATTTACATATATATATATATATATATATATTCATATGGCATATTGCCTTTCTTAACAAAACTACTGCTATTAGAATGTGGGATATTTAAAAAACAACATTGATAAAAACAAAAATAAAAGCAATAGGAAGCAATGTGGTTGGCTAGTTTGGACATTGAGACATATCAGATGCTAAGAATTTAAAAATTAAATTTAAAGTTAGGATATCCTTCATTTTCAGTATTTTTTTCAATGTATAATTGTAACTGATGTTCATTTGTATTTCATTCTTTCCTCCTATGAATACATATCAGAAAGATATTCTGTTGTTAGGAGGTTCTTGGCTGGTAGGGTAGTGGTAAGAGATGTTTACGGACACTACCATGTGATCAGAGTTGCCAAGAGGGCTGAGCTGCATGAGTCTGGGATAGAAGTAAGAAAGAGATCTAAAAGAGATGCATGTCCATCAGGGTTACAGGAGAAACATGGCGAAGTCCACCACTTGCATGAGAGATTAAGCAATTGAGAAATTAAGGGTCTGAATTTCAGTGGGGTCAGTGACAGAGTGTTTAAGCCACCTGTCATGATGGACATTAAAATCGCTGAACACAAATATATTTGTAGACAGGTGTAGGTAGATGGTCTTATTTATATTATCAGAAATACTATCTGTTATAGTGGAACACACCTATTCTATAGTTAATAGACTCTCCCACCTATAATAAGTAGGAGTAGTAGTAGCTGTCGCTCAGTGAGTTGGTCAGTCAGTCGATGTTGGACGACCGTTAGTTGGATATTAAAGTATCAGCCACCACAACTAGATTGCTGCATCATTAACTATTATATCAAGTTCCTAACGTTTTGTACGTCGAACCTATTTTAGGACCGACTTAGTGAAATACAAGCCTCCACTGTGAAACTACACTATCTAACATGGAACAGTTATAAGAGGAAATGAGAACAGTAGAGAAAGAAGAGATAGCTGACTGAGTCAAATAGACACATATAAGAGTGGCATGGAGATTCAAGAGAGAGTTCCCTAGCTAACAGATGTTCATGGACATAAAATCCCATGATATGCATGTGGACATTAGAGTTGTTGAAACTTGACTAATGCATGGAATAATAATACAACACAAAATGTACTTAGAACAAAATGTATTGAAACAAGAAAGTGTACACAATATTTACATATAGTCTTTTGTATATTCTTGGGAAGACCGTTCCTGGAGAATGTGTGGACTTAGTCGCAGTCGGGCAGAGTCTCTGGATTGAATCTCTTGATTCCTCCCCTTGTCTTCCCGGTACCAACCATATTTATATGGTTGGTACTCCACTATGCAAATTAGGTGGATCCTACCACAACAAGAGTCCTTCCTAAGGAGAGGAAGATATCCAGAAATGAAGAAATCAGAGAAGAGGATTGATGAATTAAGATTAGTTTTACAAAGAACTAGGATGTCCAGAGTCTTTTCGAAGAGGAACAACTCCATACTGCAAAAGTTGGTATGAATACCATGAATGTTGGAGAAAGAAAGGTTGAGGGATTTGGTGATTTTGTTGAGCCAGTTTTGATTTATATCCTTGTTATCTTATCATCATGATGAGTTGTTTCGGTAAGGAAAGGCCTTGGGTAGTAGTAGCTGTCAGTTGTCTAATATAACATGTGCAGGAAGGGAAATGGTGCAGACTGCAACATAGTGTGCCCACCGGAGGTGCTTGCAGGGGCACCTTTCCACGTGAGACCGGGCATTGCAAAAACCCCATTATTATGCAACTGTTGATCAGTGCAGCCTCTCAAGATGCTATGCCAGAGTTCAGGATCCTATCTAGAACAGCAACCAGAAAACTGCCAACCAGCTACCCTCAGTATGAAGAGACGTCATCATAATCCATGCATATCACAAAAAATTAATGACAGCACAGCACCAGAGAAAAAGAAAGTAACCAGGAACCCCTTCCTAAACAGGAAACAAGGGATGATCCTCTACTCCTGTTCAAGAGAATGGGATGGAATATGCACCGGGCAATAGGAGAGCCTATCTACTCCTATTAAAAAAAAAATTACGTTCAACTATGAAACAGACTGTCACCACTCAGTGTTGACCTCAGAGTTCACTTTTATATTTGTGACTACATATGCTCTATCTCCAATATTAAGCAGTCAGTTATGTGCCATGTGTGATAAACACTTAGTCAATCATGTATCTTTCAATACATGACTGACAAGGTAGATTTTTTTCCACAATAGGTTATTCATTTCTTTCTGCGGTAGACCAGTTGTCATCCAAGGCTATAGAACCTGGTCTGCCTTACTATTTACCCATAGCTGTGGGGGGGGGGAGAAGAAAAGGATTCATACCTTTCCCAAGGGTATTAGCACGTAAGAGAATGTAATGAATTTAACTGGAATTCGAACTCAGCTCTCCAGTTCCTCAATTCGAGCCACTAATCATGACTCCACTATCCCTCCTTCTAATATTAAGCACCTTATCCATAAATATAGCATACCTTAATATCATTATGTTTTTCCATTTGTCATATTTCTACAAAACTTTGGCGAGATCCTATATCCTGTTTTATATTTATATCATGGAAAGTTGTCTCCTTGTGCAGCGCCAGGAAATTTTTCTCCCCGGAATCGATCCTTCAAATCTACAAATCAACCATTCGCCCTTGCATGGAGTATTGCTGCCATATATGGTCTGGAGCCCTTTCTGTTTGCTTCGGGATTCTTGATAAGATCCAGAGACGGATATGCAATATAACTGGCCCTGATCTGGCATCTCGTCTGCAGTCGCTCTCTCACAGATGTGCCGTTGCCTCTCTCTGTCTTTTTTACAAATACTTTCATGGTAATTGCTCTGATGAGCTGCATTCGCTGGTTCCCAGACTTCGTGAATTCAAGCACCCTACGAGGCTGGCATCCCGCACTCACCCTTTCACTGTTGAAACTGTTAAATGTAGCCATCTCTTCTACTCCAATAGCTTCATACATTGCACCTCTCACCTGTGGAACTCCCTTCCCTATTTCTGTTTCCACTATAGCTATAATCTCCAACTTTTCAAATGTAATGTCAATCAACATCTCCAGTTGCCTTGATCTATCCACTATCCTTCTCCTCATTCTTTCCTCTTTCATTCCAACCTGCTACTGCTCCAAATCCTCTCTAACCCCTTGCGTCCTAGTGGCTTCCAGCCTTGCTTGGGGTGAAATGCTTAAAAAAAAAAAAAATGTTGATTTATTTATTAATTTCAACAATAAATACTATATGTATAAGTGTTTTCAATATCACCTCATATATATATATATATATATATATAAATTTCAAACCCCCAAAATTTACTTACCCTAACACCTAACTTCTACCATTTTCTTTGAAGTAATTCCTTGGGCATGTATACAGCACTTCCAGTGATCTTTCAAAGATTCCATGTCAGGATTAATATTAGTTCTTCATATATTTCGAAGCAAAATCAAGTTTCCTTCAGTCGCTTTTCAAACTGACAGATATATTAACCAAGTTATCTGATGCAAAAGAAATTTTAATTCATTATCAGATATAATATACACAAAAATGAAAATAAACTGGTATCAAAAATAGACTTTTTTATAGGCCAAATATGGTAATCTGGTTATTGATTGTGTGTTGGGGGGTAAGAATGGTTAATGATATGTTTAATTTCCTTAGACCAGTCAGTAGAATATAATATTGGCTGAATTGTCCATTTGGAAATTAAATTAGAATTAGTTGCTTGAGTGCCATTTTGTTTATCAGATTAAAGGTCAATCATTCAGAAATCATTTTCAGCAGGGAAATGAAATTCAAATCATAAACAAATAAACCAACTATCAGTAAGCTCAGATACTTGCTCAAGACTAATGCAGTTATTTATAGGCTGACTTATAGATAGAAATAACTTATGCTGTCTTTAAATGAAGTGGGAAAAAACTTCTATATGTTTTAACTGTATTTAAACTATGATTATTGACCATCTCTTCAATAAAAATTCGTCAATTCAGAGAAAACATGTCAGGTTAATTCATAAGATAGTTTTGTTTTTTTTCAGTGTGAAGGTTATTTCTGAAGATATCAGTAAAGAACTAATATAGATTAAAACTTATGTGTTTTGTGTGTGTATATATATATATATATATATATATATATATATATATATATATATTAATTGCACAATTCCAAGTTTGATGTAGTCAATCCAAAATAAAAATAAAAATAATAATTCCAGCACTTGAAAATTGCTTCAGCATGAAACTCAGAATTGTGCAATTAATGTAAGATATTATGTATATTCTTAATATATATATTGAGTAGCTGTGTTATTTTACATTGAGCACTGTTTTTTCTTACACTATAGACCATTTATATGTATTTGTATACAATCGCTTGCTCGTATACCTATCTATATTTATCCATTCAGTTATATATATATATATATATATATATATATATATATATATATATATATATATATATATATATATATATATATATATATATATATATATAATGTGTAATACATACATATATATATATATATATATATATATATATATATATATATATATATATATATATATATATATATATATATATATATATATATATATATATATATATATATATATATATATATATATACATATATATATATATATATATATATATATATATATATATATATATATATATATATATATATATATATATATATATATATATATATATATATACATATATATATATATATATACATTTATATATACATACATATATATATATATACATACATATAAACATATATATATATTATAAATAAGATATATATATATATATATATATTCATTTAATATTATGTATATTTATTTTATACTTTTTTCCAATTCTCTAAACAGTTTCTTGATGTTAAGATGAAATTCATCAAAGAAGCCACCATAGTTTTTTTCTACCCACGTACTTTCAATCTTCTCCAAAATCATCCTCACAGGTCATTTACAAAGAGAAAATTATTGTCACTGATAAAATCTGTATTTCATTGGGATGGTGTTTTAAAAAACACATGTGATCACACTTATTATTTAAAAATTTGAAATTTATCTATTGTAGCCATAGAATTTTTTGGTAAATAAGCGTTTCAATATAAGGGAGCTGACGGGAAATTGGTAGCATGCAAATGATATTAAGTGTTTGTTATATGCACTTCAAAAGTCAGACATAATATACAAAAAATCATATATATATATATATATATATATATATATATATATAATAATATATATATATTTCATATATAGGATTTGCCAGCTTATTGATTCATTATGAAAGTTTATAATAATGGGCATTTAAGACCTGCTAGTGATTTACAAAAGTGGCTACATATGGAGCAAGTGTGAGATTGTGAGATGAGATCCTATTGATTGGTTGACCTTTTGATCTTGCTTTAGTTCTGTTGTTGCTTTTTTTTTACAAAAGTGGACGTAATATATATATATATATATATATATATATATATATATATATTCATATTTATATATATATATATATATATATATATATTGTTTATATATATATATATATATATATATATATATATTCATATTATATTATATATATATATATATATATATATATTGGTATATATATATATATATTATATATTTTTTTTTTTATATATATATATATATAATATATATATATATATATATATATATATATATATATATATATATATATATATATATATATATATATATATATGACACAAAATATATTGAATTAATATATATATGTATATATATATATATTTTTTTGAAAATGATATATAAATTTTTATATAACAGTTTTAGAGAGCAAACTACTACAAAGTTGAAAAAAGTTTTGTGTGCAACATTTCATTTTTTAAAGTGATGTTTACATTGATGTTTCTACATATGCATATGAAGAAGAAGGGATGCTCAGAATTTTAAATTTAAATTTAAAATGTTTTTTTTAAATACATGTTTTGTGTATATTAGTCTTGCCAGTTTCATTTACTTTCTTTTTCTTTTTGCTCATGTTCCCATCACTTTTGTTATTGAATATCCCATATTGTGATAATAGAAGATCTGATAAGAAAGGTAAAATGTAAGAACCTGGACATAAATTTAATGTGAATGATCTTGCAATTAAAGCACTTTCTCCACATTTTCACCTTAGTAAATTGCTTTCTTTTTTAATTAGAGCCAAATTTTTTAAATCAAAATTATGGTTAGACACATTACAGCGAACAATTAATACATTGAGTGTATTGTTTCGTAAAAGATCACTTTTGTGTTTCTATAATCTTTTATTTAAATTCCTTGAGGTTTCTCCTATGGATTCCTTATGGCAATTATTTCAGGTGATAGAGTAAATTAATTCCTCCTTCAAGTTTATTATTTTAGTAGTTATAACACATTTTATGTTGAGTTTAGATAAATTCTTTTCAATTGTAGTTGTGATAGAATTGATGAGTAGAACATTATATTTTGATCAGTTGGCTTTGTCAGGAAGGTCTGCTTTTCTATTTCTAAATGAGTCTTTGGTTACACATTGAATATAAAGTAATTAGGCTATGGGAGGATCTTAAAAGTATTTTAAATGTATTTCCCCTCTTCATCTTACTTATTATAAAACGCAGATTGTGTGTGTGTGTGTGTGTACGTTTATATATTGGATCGGATTTCCTACATTCTTTAACTGATTTCAACAAAACTTCACAGTACTGTGTAAAATTACATTGCAGTGGTTCTGACAGCACCAAAAATTGGAAAAACACTATTGTTTTGCATTAAATCAATTTGAAAACACAGTATTAAACAACATTTACCAGCCTGAATGTCCAAGAAATTTTCACAGAAAATATTCGTCCTCTGACAGGATTTGAACCTGTATCCTATACAGAACCGTCATTTAGCTTGACGTGCCTTTAACTAATTAATTAATTAATAATTGTCAGACTTTGTCCATTTTCATAATGTGTGTGTGTTTATGTGTGTATGTATGCATGCGTGTGTGTGTGTGTTTAAACAAATTGTATTAAATCTGACTGTCAAGGTTTGTCTTTAAATTTTTATTTTATTTTACCAATTTTTGTATAAGTTGTGGCACATTCAGGTCAAAATCATGGATAACCCGTCTAAAGTTCATGTTTTATATTGATTTTATTCAAGTACTTTTGACTGTCTCAGTCATTATCACAAATTAAATTTTGTCAGTATCGTAGACAAGAGTTTGTTAACTCCATCCTAGCAATTTCTGGAATGTTACTTTTCAAATTTAAATTATGCTCAAAACATTTCATTCCTGATAATATTCAAGACAGCCAAAAGTACTCAAACAAAAACAGAACAAAAACATGAAATTTGGACAGTTAATTCACATTTTTACCCAGATGGGTAACAACTTGCTTAGAGGAATTCTTGCTGCTTAATATACACTATAATATATACAGTGGGACCTCAGTTCATGAATATAGTTTGTTCCTGAATGCCATTCATAACACGAAATGTTCATAAACTGAAACTATTTTTCCAATAGGAACCAATGTCAAGAAAAAAGTCACAGTACAATAAAATTGGAAAAGAAAAGCACAGCACAACACACAAATGTATACAACATGGCAGTCAACTCAGAAATTATTCCATTTGTGTTAACTCAGTTTGACATGTTTTTGAGAACCAAAATTTTGTTTTTTGAGATAACCAAGGCATTTTCATCTAGAATTTTATGTTCAAAAACTGATTGGCTCAACATGTGAGACATTTGACAACCGAGGTTCCTCTCTCTCTTTCTCTATCTATCTATCTATCTATCTATCTATCTATCTATCTATCTATCTATCTCTCTCTCTCTATATATATATATATATAAATAAATAAAATTAACATTCTCTACCATATGTCCTAAGAAGTAGGACTCAAGATAAGCCTTTTCCAAAACAAATATAATAATCTGTGGAATGAAACAGTGATGGTATAAAGGCTTAGGGGTTAGGGGGTTAAAATGAACAGTTGATTTACCCACACCAAGAAGATTAATGAAAGATGATAATCATGAAGAAACACGTGGGTAATTTTAACAAATTAAGATAAGTAATTTATTCACAAATTTACACCTTTGAAGTAACTTCAGGAAAATAATTCAGAATTCTTAAAGTTCATAGTTTTAACATATTGACGTGGAGAGGAAATGTTCATACAACAGATTAAATGATCTGACACAATATTCAAAATTTTTAAGACAACAGTAAGAGAGTTCATTTTTCACCAAAGAGATATATGGGTTGCATACCTTCATAAGTAAACAGAGATAGATAGTTTGAAATACTTAGTTTTCTTGAATTGTTGAGAGAAAATTCCTTGAAATTCCACATGCTGGTTAGAAGCCAATGATATAATTGGCGAGTAATTTTACACAGGCGAGTACTTTAATGCTGGTCATGAGGAACTGAAACAAAACCTTTCTCATGACTTCAGACACTCTTCTCATTAATTTAATTTTTCTTCTCATTTTATATCAAAAAGAATTTCGTGTAAGCTTGTTACTTTCTTTAATTCTCCTTGGCTGACCAGCTAATTTCTGTGAAAGGCAATGTTTTCATTGGTCCAAAAACAATTTCACATATGCTCGCAAATTTCTTTCCTTCTTCTTCTCAGCTCACTGGTTAATTTCTGTGAAAGGCAATGTTTTTATTGGTCCAAAAACAATTTCACATTGGCTCACAAATTTCTTTCTTTTTCTCAGGTCACTGGACAATTTCTGTGAAAGACAAAAATCTCATATAGGCATGTGAATTTCTTTCCTCCTTCTTCTTTAGTCCTCAAGATTTGAAGGGAGTAAGTTAAGGAGTTATTATTATTTCACACTCACTACAATGGTACATACCCTGAATGTGAGTAATTCAGTTCGCCTGTTATTTGTGATGACTGAGATAAAAGTGCTTGCTTTCGTCCAGTCCTCCAGTCTACTAACTGAGCTGTTGCTAGTGTCCTCCTATTCTCTCATTCTCATAAGTATGTACATCGTCATGCCGACAATGCGTTTTGTTCTGTCCCGTCTTCCTCACAGACTCACTATTTATGCCTGTGTTGGGGGCAACTAACATTTGCATACGCAACTTGCTTCTCGTTTGCCCGAGACTTCCGATCTTATAAATTTATGCTGGCTTGACTTTTTAGTCTTTTTTATTTTTATTTTTCATTTTTAATGCCAGTTGCAATCTTTCAACAAGACCTGACAAGCCATGCAAATTCGCTTTGTGGGAGGTAAGTCTTCTGGTTCCTCATGAAGAGAGTTATTATTATTTCACACTCATTACAATGGTACATACCATGAATCTATCATAAAAATTCAGGATGTGAGATTATTAGATACTGAACACTTTAAACACTTTGGTGTATGGAACAGTTATAACAAATTTAGTATAGAAGATAAGGAAATTGAACATAGAACAGGCTGCAGTAGGGTTAGTTTTGTCCAACAATATTAAAAAACCAAAACATTAACCTAAGAACTGAAATAATGTTCTTAAATAGTCATGTCAGATCGAGACTTTCATGTGGATGACATGCATGGTGCTAGACCTGATAACTAAACTGACCACGCTATACAAAATGGTTTTGAGTGAATGAAGCATGTAGGTTTAAGAATATGACTTTCCTTCTTTTGTGTCATGGAACAAATAAAAAATTACAAACAAAAGAACTGTAATTAATAACAAAAAACACATCAGTTGGGTTACTTTTGTCCAAAACATTAACAACTAAAACAATAACATAATGAACTTGAAGAAAAATAAATGTCATAATCAAGATGATGGTGTTGGTGCAATAACTAAACAACCATTAGGAACAAAATGGTTTTCCCTGTATTGAAATACATATCTAAGAAAATTGTAATCTTGAGATTCTGAACAAAATCCAAACAAAAAGGTCTGCAATAACAAAAACACATCCTGAGTACAGGCAATATCGTCAAAACCAATAACACACTAATTTGAAGAGAAAATAATGACATAATCAAGATGTTGATGTTCCACAAACTTCAAACAAAAGGTTAGGAAAGAAACCCTCATTAATACTAGAAAAGTGATAACAGATAATAGCCAATTTTCCTGAAAAATTGTTTTAATAGGAAGATTTTATAAATTTCAACTGAAAGTAGCACTGGCTGCTTGATCAATGAATGCTGAATGTTTCCTTATAAGGAAACAGGTAATATTACTATTACCATTAACAATCCATAGGTGAATTAAAAAACAATTTTCAGAAATTTTAACCACAACATAACCTATATAAGAATTTTTTAAATTTGGAATTATCATTATCAGCCTAGTGTCTTCATCTTTGTTGCTATCATCACGTTTCAGCTGTTGAGCCCTTCAACCTTCTTCAGGTGTCTGTAATACTTAATAACCATCTCATAATTTTGAACCGAACACTTTATTCAATTGACATAGTAGATGATTCTCATTCTGTTTTCTGGAGGTGGGTTCTGGTCTCATAGATACCACCCCCATTAAAATAATGATAAAACAAAGTGCAGAGATTTTGCTAGTAAAGCAGGGAATAACACAAACTTATTAGCCCCATGAAATGTGCTTTAAAAAAATAAGAAAATGCAATACTACCTAGACACTAATGTTTGAGTGCATATTAACAGATAAAAATGATACTTACAACTCATTATATATTGACTACTAGGTCCTGAGACTCTAAGAAACAGACATGCTTTCCTCTTGATGAACCAGGCTGCTGACTTACTTCTTCTCTCAGGCAAAAAGCAGTTTCCTGTCGCTAGCCAGAGGCTTTTGATTGGCTGTATCAATCAATTGACCATCTAAACATGGTAAATTTTTATTAGGGTTAATTTTAATCCAACACATGTTTGTATCAGTTAATTCTTCCCAGTTTATTTGTCATTGCTTGGATTTGGATGACAACTGAAATTTTTTTTTTATAAAGGGACATTTGTCATCTTGTCTGTAATTCTGGTGATTATGTTTGTGGCAAAATGAAATAAAATCAATAAATAAAAAATAATAACAAATAATAAAAAAAAACAACATTTTCCCATGATGCTAGCAATAAAGAATTTTATTATCCCACTTGGCTTCACCAAACACCCGTTAGGTGGTGCTGTTTAAGTCTATAATAAGACAAACATTTCTTTCCTCTCTACTTTCTCCCTCTTGCTGCAAAATGTAGCAATACATGGAAAAAGACATCCCCACTGGAGCACATTAGTTTTCCCAGTCCACTGATGACTAAATTCTTTTTCCACTTTTCAATGTATGGTGTTTCCACATCTTCCAAAACCTACACCTATGAAGTAAATCAACTTTTTCTTTGGTTGTTCCAACTCAGCACAAGTCTGTCGAGCTCAACCATTATAATGATGCTTATCCTTACTTACCTTAACTTCTGGACAAAAAAAAGGAAAATCAACATACCCAAGAGATACTGAAAACTTTCTTTCACTACAGTTTGTATAAAAAAGCAGAATAAACAGTCTGTAGTAGAAACACAAGTTTTTTATGCTTCTTTATTTGTTTGCATTTGAACAGCACACTCTTAAAATAAACCCAACATGAAACCTTACAAACTCCTTATGTCCGTTTGAGGACATATTATTGTGCAGACTGTTCTTGCATAAAAATGGAAGTCTCTTCACTTTCATCATATGCTTAGGTTTTATTACAATTCTTTTTAAAACAATAAATATCGCTAAAGAGTGAAGATAGTTAAAATAAATAATGGTGTCAATGGAAAAAACATCCTTTTAACACTGTTCTTATTGTGGGTACAAAGCTCCATGTTTACTTTGTCTACTTCTCAGGCTCATAACAATTTCAGAGGCCAGTTTGATCTATACATGTATGCACACACACACGTGCACACAATGGAAGAGAGACAACCAGCAGCTGCCAACTAAGGCCTTGTCCATGCACACAAAAGAAGGGATTAACCAGCAACTGCCTACTAAGCCTTTGTCTATGAAATCACAAATACATTAGGCTGACTGTCATAAAGTAAGTCTGTTCACACACTTCACATAGCAGTAAGAATTCTTAATTACTTTATAAAACAAACTTTACTGCAAGGAAAATTGAACATTTTATTGCTGTTGTATATTTCTGAAAAGAATTTTTATATATTTTCAAAAACATATATATATATATATATATATATATATATATATATATATATATATGTGTGTGTGTGTTATTTCAACTGACATTTTGTTTCTAATTTACTTTCAAAAAATAACCTTTTATATGTTTCATTTAAAAGATTTGTCTTTGTTGTTAAATGCTTGGAATCCTAACACTCAGATAGCAACCAAAACCTGGGTAGATAGATCCAAAAATGGTGATGAATGACGTTTAAAGAACATTTCCCCAACATGTTCTTATTCAGGCATATTCTTCTAGATTATTTGAATTTGATTTCAATCTTTTGCTTTTACTCAACTTAGTTTTGGCTATATTTTTGTTAGGAGAAGATAATTTATTTGGAGTCAGATATAAATAATTGTCAACACTGTCTTCATAAACATGGAGTATTGTAGGCACAACCAAAATGGTTGCTTTTAATCTAAAATGAAAGCAAATCCCTGTTTTAAAAAGCTATCCCCTGTTTTAAAATATTTGCTAAAAATCAGGGAATTATCTGATTCAAACAGAATTTTAAATGCTTATTCACAAATGAATGTACACTTAACATTTACTCATTACTTATTTATTTAGAAAACTCAGTGGAAATGTTTGGAAGGGATTTGTTTCCCCACTACCATTTTCAATATTTCATGTGTACTTAAAATTTGTGGTGTCCATCATTTTTTTTTTACAGTTATATAATGAAGAATCCTTGAAGATTTTATTTCAGTAAAAGAGTTATGCATTATCAAGTGTGAACACATGGAAAATTTGTCTCTTTATCTTACCAAAAATAATTCAATAAAACTCAAAAAACAAACTTTTCTGATAGTTGGTGTTTGTATAATTTAATAAAACATGTTATTTTCTTTCAGACTGGACAAAAAAATCTACACTTAACGTTTAATTTTAAAAGTCTTGTAATTTTTCAGTGTGCTTTTGAAATTCATTCCATTACTGTTCACAAGAACAGTTTTATTATTGAATAAAGACATGTGAAGAATAAAAAATGTAAAGTTTAATGTCTTTTTAAACATTAACTTTACTGCTTTTGACTAATTTTCCTTATCAGAATACTAATATGATATAAGATAATTCAACAACTCTTAAATTCAGAATAATTAAAACACTCACACACACACACTTGGTGCAATTTTATGACATCAAACAGGTATGAAAATAAAATGCAATGCATTAAACTCAAAAGTATCATTTAACTAAAAAAATCAAACCAAACAAAAAGTTCAAATATAATAAAAAAAAATTATTCATTTTATTAAGTTTCATAAAATCGTACTGAATAAAAAAATTTTTATTAAACTATTAGTTATATAAAGTTAAAGATAATTTATTTTTAAGCATAAATACCAATGTTTTCATTATTGCACTGCTAGTATGCACTATCTATTTAATTTTAATTTTTTCCACGCTTTTTAAGTAAATGGTGTAATTATACATTTTTTATTTTTAACCTATGACTCCCACTGGCTACAGTTAAATGTTATTTTCATTAAGTAAAAAGTAAACATTACTTTTACAAAATTCAGTTAATTAATCCTTAAATTTACTAAATGACTTCAAAAAATATCTGGAGGATAAATATTTGATTTTTAAGAGATTTTTAAATTTGTTATTTACATTTCTAGATGGCAATTTGATAACTTGAGTGATATGAAAATGTGCCAGTATTTTAAAAATGCCTAACAACTTACTTTATAAAAAATGAAAATTCCTTTTAATTCAGAGGCTATTATTATCTTTCAAATAAAACTGAAACTTAAGTTAAGGCATTTAAATTATTTAAAATGCATTTTCTGGTTTTTTAGAATTATCTAGAGCATTGTAAATGCCATCATGTATAATAGATACATTCTGAGAACAAATTCAGTGAGCATTTAAATACCTGATTTTAGGTGGATAAATTTTATCTGTGTCATGGGGTCAGTCTACCTGGATTTTAGGTGGGTAAATAACATCTGTGTCATGTCCATTTACAAAATAATAAACAATGCAAAGAAAATGATCTTCCCAAAAAGGGAGAAACCAAACTTATGACAATAACATTTATACAATAAATACATATATTTACAAGTTGAAAATGAATGTTTTGAGAATGATTTGTTGCAAATTTCAAAGTTGTTGTAGTTTCACAGTGAGGCTTGTATTTCACTAAGTTTAAAAAGATTTTAATTGGGAAAATAAGATTCTTTGTCATACCCTTTACAATACTGAAATGATCATTTTAGGCATAACATTTATACAGTAAATATATTTACAAGTTGAAAATTTTTTTTTGTTGTGGCCATGAAGGCCAATAGTTTGATGTGATCTGTTTGCTGAGTTTCAAAGTTTTGGTTTCACAGTGGAGCTTGTATTTCACTAAGTCGGTCCTAAAAAAGATTTTAATTGGGAAAATAAGATTCTTGTGTCAAACAAAGCCAACAAAAGAAATGATCATTGGAGAAAAGGATGAAAACCAAGCTAAATATGACAATAACATTTATACAGTAGATACATATATTTACAAGTTGAAAATGAATGTTCTTTATGAAGAGGCCAATGTTTGATCTTTTGCAAGTGAGTCTTCAAAGTTTTTATTTCACTAAGAAAAAGATTTTAATTGGGAAATAAGATTCTTGTGGCATTTTATAATTACACAAAGAAATGATCATGGAGAAAAGGATGAAAACCAAGCTAAATATACAATAACATTTATACAGTAGTTTGATACTGTTGCATATATTTATTTGAAAATGAATGTTCTTTGTTTGTGGCCAAGCATGATTTTGATGATTATATTTACAAGAGTTTGTTGCCAAGTGAGTTTTGCAAGTTGTTGTAGTTTCAGATTTCACTAAGTCAGGTTTTTTAATTAAATTTATTTTGATCAAAAGGGATAAAAAGCTAACATCTGTAGATACAGTTGAAAATGAATGTTCTTTGTTGTGGCCATTTTTGATGTGATCTGTTGCAAGTGCTTCCAAAAGTTGTTGTAGTTTCATTTGTATTTCACTGGTCGGTCTAAAAAAGATTTTAATTGAAAATAAAATTCTTGTGTCATAACAATTAAAATGTCATTGGAAAAGGATTTATGGCAATGCAAGTGCATTATTTACAAGTTGAAAATGAATATTTCTTTGTTGCAAGCCATGAAATAGTTTGAGACTGTTGCAAGTGAGTCTTCAAAAGTTGTTGTGTTTCATTTCTTTTCATTCGCAAAAAGATTTTAATTGGGAGTTTGTCAAAGTTCATTGAAAAGGATTATTTGTTGCAAGTTGAAAATGAATGTTCTTTGACCAAAGTTTGATGATTCAAAAGTTATTTTGTTGCAAGTTGTATTTAAGTCAAAAGATTTTAATTGGGAAAATAAGATTCTTGTTCATAACAAATTATAATGCTATAACCAACACAAAGAAATGTCTGCTAAATATGACAACAACATTTATACAGTAGATACATATATTTTACAAGTTGAAAATGAATGTTCTTTGTTGTGTGTGAAGAGGCCAATAGTTTGATGTGATCTGTTGCCAAGTGAGTCTTCAAAGTTGCTGTAGTTTCACAGTGGAGGCTTGTATTTCACTTCGCCTAAAAAGATTTTAATTGGGAAAATCTTGTGTCAAAGTACAATACAAAGCTATTGAAATGATCATTGGAGAAAAGGATGAAAACCAAGCTAAATATGACAATAACATTTATACAGTAGATACATATATTTAGTTGAAAATGAATGTTCTTTGTTGTGGCCAAAGAGGCCAATAGTTTGATGATCTGTTGCAAAGTGAGTCTTCAAAGTTGTTGTAGTTTCACAGGGGGGCTTGTATTTCACTAAGTCGGTCCTAAAAGATTTTAATTGGGAAAATAAGATTCTTGTGTCATTTTATAAACAAATACAAAGAAATGATCATTGGAGAAAAGGATTATGTTTATACTATTTTTACAAAATGAATGTTTCTTTGTTGTGCCATGTTATTTGATGTGATCTGTTGCAAGTGAGTCTTCAAAGTTGTTTTAAGGGATTTTTAAAAAGATTTTAACTGGGAAAATAAGATTGTCAAACCCACAAATTCACAATATAAAAGTTTTAAATCCAACACAAAGAAAATGATTTGAGAAAAGGATGAAAACCAATTTATACAGTAGCAGGAAATGAATGTTCTTTTTGTGGCCATGAAGAGCAAAGTTTGATGTGATCTGTTGCAAGTGGTCTTCAAAGTTGTTGTATTTAGTTGCAAGTCGTGTCTGCAAACCAACACAAAGTTCATTGGAGAAAAGGATGAAAAAGCAAGCGCTTTGTAAAACAGTGGACAAAGCAATAGTTTTGATATGACAAAACTTTGCTTTTGTCCACAAAGTTCAAGTTATTTGCCTGAAACCGTTGTTATTTGTATGAGTCTGAAAAGTCAAAGTGAGTCTGTAAAGTTATTTCAGGGATTGCTTCAGAGTTATTTGTTGCTGTCTGCAAACAGAAGTCTGCAAAGTTTAAAGTTCTGCAAATTGAAATTATTTCATGGTCTTGTTTTTAGTGTCTGCAAAGTTCGAGGATATGCTAATAAAACACAGGGATGTTTTACTTTTGTCACACCATTGTATGTAGAAAGATCATTGCTGACTGGCACGTTGTCATGGTAATGTGTCATGGCTTGTTTGCTGTTTGTTCCATTTCAGATCTGTCACAGAATGTTCTATTTCAGGTATGGCCCCTGACTGTCACTGGCAAGCAGTTTTTATGGCTTATGGCGAGTCAGTTACTGGCTCTTGAATCCTATCTGAGTTCCACATGGGAATATACTAAGTAACGAAAGCCCTGACCTATTTCCAGGTCATTTAGAGTTCAACCACTTGGACATTGTAGAGAGCACATCATGTGACTTGTCATATCCAATCAGGTCCCTGAAACCACATTTAATTTTAGAGCTGTGTTTTGTATAGAATTGTAAAGATTTTTCATATCTACTGATTTTAGCAGGATTTATTTGTAGGTGTCTCTTATTTGTTTGTGCTTCACTTATTGGCCATAAAATATAAGAGCTTATATCCTATAAGAAGTATAGATTTTGCCATGCTTTTAAAAAATAAATGCTACATTTAATTTTTTTATTTATTAATGTTTTAAAATGATTTCAACACTGTTTAAATTTGCCGATTGAGATCAAGCCCAATGAATGATTTCTGTTTCTTGAGATAAGTAATAAAACAAACCAAATTGTCATCAGTTTATACATTTAACACGACAGATACATACTCGAAACAAAATCATTAATTAAGAAATGGCTACAGATTTTTAGTAAGCTTTCAGTATTAAAAATCCTTCATATTATTTTTATTCATGTGTTAAAATTAGTTTGGAGTAGACAACCGAGTGCTTTCTCTTCACAAACATGGAGACAGCATTTTAACACTTTTTTTGTAATCGATTTGTACCCAAGACAAAAATCATAAATCTAAAATAAATATTTACAGGACCTTGAAATTTTGTTCTGAGATTCAGATAATCGATGTTTCACTGAGATTATAATTAAAATAATTAGGATTAATAAAATATTTGAATAAATCAATAAATGTTTGTATGACATAAACCACTTTTTGGATAGGAAGGGTTAATAAAGTATTCCATAATTTAGTGAATTACAAAATCAATTTGGGCAGAAGCGGGGATTTTTAATCATTACATAATCATCTGCTTCAGTGAAAATTTAATTTTGTACCTTTTGCTTTTATTTATAATCACTGAAGTATACAGTTATTATTTAAAAAAAAAAATCTTAGTCTGGATTTTGTGTTTAGGATTTTTCTAATATGGAACCTGAACCGGAAGTGTTCGCTTCCATGAACAGCAACCAAATAAGAAATTAAGTGAAGCCATGTTGGTTTTTGATTACCAGAAGTGGATCAAAAGGAACTCAAGAATTTTTTTTTTTTTAACAAGTTACATAGAACTCCTGCCTGTTTCAAGAGACAGTCCATGGGAACTGTGTTTCTTAAAAAATTAGCAGCTAAAAAAAGACCTGAGAAAACTTGGGCCATCCGCCAAATGAAACTGTGCCATTCTGAATGATGATTCAACTTTCATGTCCCACCAGCACTAAAAACAAATTAAAAAAAATACTTGAAATCATTTCACATGAATGTTCCTAACCATCCACTTCTCACAAAAACACTTCTCCCCATAACTTATTTTTAATATTCATCAGACATTTTCATTTATTTCAAAAATATATATTCTCTCTCATTATTGAATTATTAAATGTTACTATTTCTATTTGGGAGGCATGATGGAGTAATGAATAGTGGCTTGGATTGAGGAATCGGAGAGCCAAGTTCGAATTCCAGTCAAACCCATTACATTCACTTACATGCTAATATTCTTGGGAAAGGTATGAATCCTCCTCTTCTCCCTCCAGCTTTGGATAAATATCAGGACAGACAAGGTTATGTAGCCTTGGATGGCAGTTGGTCACCTGCAGACAGAAATGATAACCTACTGTGAGAAAAAAACTGCCTCGTCAGTCATGTATCAAAAGATACATGATCGCCTATGACTGTATCATGGATGGCACATAACTGACTGATTTCTATTTGATAATATATTTCTACTCTTCATTTTTAAAGAGACACTCTTTGTAATGGAGTAAGACAGATAAAGGCTTTATAGTACCAGAGAAAATAATTTCACAGGAAAAAAATAGTCACAATTTTATATAGAAAAGAAGCTACAGGAAAAAAGTTACAACTTGGTTTTGTGAGTGAGATATTTGGTATGAACCCATTGTGGTAGATTTTTGAACCACACTTATTACTGTCAATAATTTCCATAGAAGGAGGTATAAAAAATATTTTTCACTAAATGCAAATATTGTTGATCCACCACAGTATGGAGATCTGAGATTTTTGCTATTCATGCTGTCTTCAGGATTAGAGATTCTAAGGTTATGTTAGGGATTAAAAAAAAAAAGAAGTCTCTTAAAGAAAGATGCAGAAACAATACTAATATTATCCTGTTTCTTTTTACCTGTGATTTTTTTTTTCCATGACTTTTTTCTTGTGATTTATTTAACAGGATTCTGAAAAATTACTTTGTTTCTCCTTGCTTCATAATAATATCTACAATAAATGCTTTCAGTGAGAATACTTTAGTTAGATAATTAAATTTATCAAGCTTTCTACAGCATTTCTAATGTGTTCAACTTTTAGAAAGGTATTTGCTTCTTCCATGTAAAAGGATTTTGGAGAGAGAGAGGAGGAGAATTGTAAACATCAAATCTCTTATCACTAGTATTACGAAAGGTGAAAACAACAAAACACAAGACTCTTACTCTGGTGTGAAATTTGAAATAAATTTATTAAATGTCATGAAAAATAACAATAATACAGAATACAAAATTTCCAAAATAAGCTTGCACAAAATTTTCCTTTGTGCGACAAACAATTACGCAAAATAACAAGTTCTAATTACATTTCTGTTTGTCTCATAAAAACATTTATGATTATTATCAACAAAATGTTCGCTTTGATTCATTCAAAGGAGTTGAGAAAGTTGACAATTTACAAGCATCACTGGGTTTCTCTTAGACAATAGTTCAGTTTTATAAACTGAGGTTCAAAAATGAGATAAATCTTGTAACTTCATAAAATGTTTAAGAAATCAAGGTTAATGCCCTTAATTTAGTGTCAAACTTTTCACAAACATAGAAAAATATAGCTGTCTAAATCTGTAGAATTTTCTATTTTCTTTTCTTTCAGACAATAAGATTTGAGCCTCTTTTTTTACAAATTTTTAACAAACATTTTTTTTATACATGTACATTTTTTATAATAGTCAGGCTTTATTTTGGCAGTTCTTTTACAACATCAATTTGAGCTCTATCTATATTTCTGAGATGAGATATTATGTACATTAGTACATTATTCCAACATTCAGTTCAACATTCCAACCACCTGAAGAGGGCCAGAGCGTACAATGGCCAAAACATTGTAATAAATATGGCAACAAAGATGAGGACAACAATCCGAAAAATGTAAATAATGTATCAATTCGAGCCTCCCATATACAAAGTTTTACACATCAAATTTTATTCAAACCGTTTATTATAAACCACTTGACTTAATTCTAGCAGTTATTAATTCAAAAAATACATTTTAGTAACTTTCTTCTTTTAATAAGTGTGTTTTTTAACACTCCTCTCAAAAAAAGTGTAACAAACCTAGTCTATTGTAGTTATATAATTTTATATTTCTTTATTATTATATAAATTTTTATACATTTTCTATTAGGTTGGTGCAAAAATAATGACGTAATAATGTTGTTTTTTGACCTTAAAAATATATCAAAAAACGACATTATTACATCATTATTTTTGCACCAACCTAATATAAATCAGATTCTAACAACTGGACATATGGGAATTCTTCCATATACAAAAAATAATAATAAAGTATCAACTTGTTTGCTTTTTATGTGCCATGTCCTTTCAGGGCATAGGTGATCATGGCTCTCCACCTCTTTCTATCCCTTACAGCTCTCAACAAGTTCCTTCCCTCTGCTTCCTCCCACAGACCACATTCTTTCATCCACATGCTTAGGCCCAATAGTTATGCCATGCATTGTTTTCCCTTGTCTCTTTTTCCCTCTATTCGACATGTGAGTATCAGATTCTCTAAGTCCTCCTTCCTCATAATGTGTCCCAGAAACTTCAGCTGCCTCTTCCTGATGTTAAGTATAAGCCTTGTCCTTATTTGCATCCTCTCTAAGACCTCATTGTTTCTCACACAGTCGAACCAAGATATACTTAGCATCCTTCTGTAGAACCACATCTTTGTTGCCTCAAGTCTCTTCTTCATCTCTGAGGAAATTGTCCAACATTTGCTCCTGTAAAGAAGGACAGATGTCATGTAACAGCTCAGTATTCTTTTCTTTGTTATTAACGAAATCCTCATGTCTCAAAATACCCTCCCAGCCCAGCTTTTAGAATGCAACCTTGGCTATCCCAATATGTCTACGGATCTCAGTGTCACACTTATCGTCTGCTTGGTTCTAGTGTTTCCAACCTGCAAATCGCATTTCAGGCTCATCCTTTTACTGACGACCAGACATTCTGTCTTCTTGTAGGTTATGCTTAGTCCCTTCTTCTTACTCTCCTTTTCTATCTTCAGTAGGAGATTTTGTAATTTCTTTTCCATTTCTGCTATCAGTACTGTGTCATCTGTATATCATATATTGTTAAGATTGTGGCCACCAATGTTAAATACTGGTAGGGTTTCCAATTCTCTCAGAACTGTTTCACTAAAAAAATAATTTGGGTTTGAAAAAAAAAAAGACAAAAAGAAATTGTTTATTACAATAATTATCATGTGATAAGAAAGAGCAGTGTAGTGGGTATTGTGCAGAATATTCTTTTGTATGCCTAATGAAATTAAACTAAATGACCAAAAGAAATTGAACACTGACAGTAGTACAGCAGTTATAAAAGTACTTGGTAGAAAGAGAGTAAAATTTCAGCAAAGTTCATGAGATGTCCAAATTTTGTTGAGCTGTTTAGGGTTGATAGATTAACAACTGGAGAATTTATTGAATGGTAGAAGTTGCAGAATCATTGTTGCTTCTGAAGTTGGTGCAGCTTTGTGGAGTTATGTAGTCTCTCAGAATCCAGCATCTTCTTTTCTAAACTCATTGTTCTTCTAACCTCATCTCTCCTAATAACTGACAAACAAAATCAAAATGAATAACAAATAAAAATGAAGTCCAAGTCAGCAACTCAAAAATCATATGATGCCCTCATTTCAGAAGGATTGATCCGAGGTGAAAGTTGGTTGAAGTAAAGAAACAAATTAAACACTGGTTTGGAGAAATGATCAAAGATTTATTTTCATTTACAAGATATGAGAATGTGTCTGGTAAGTTGTATCGTGTAGTATATGAATGTACAGTGTAGGAGGTGTGAAATGAGAGTGTGAAAAGGGGTATGATTAATCCAGCTAACTGCTTTTTGGCTATCAGTTTGGGCTTGTCATGTTGATAACAGAATCGGTTCTCTTTCTGTGTTCACAGGATGGTTGGACAGGTAGTCAGCCATACTTTCAGTACCCTCTATGTTTAATGTATTTGTGAAGTCTCTCTCTCTGATATAATGGAATATGCGTACACCTGTGTTCCCCCCTCACTGGAATATGATTGGCTGGCGTCCGTCATAAATACCGACGGACGTGTAGGAGAGTCAAAGCCTTAGTCTGAGAGCTAAGTCTATGACGACGCCCATTGGACTACGCCACTGATCTACACTTCTTACCTGCAACTACGGCGCATACTAGTCGATTACTGCTACCATATTCTACTTGGTTACAGTAGCAAAACCACTTAGCTATTTCGTTCAAATATATCCCTTTCCGGAACATATCACTCTCTCTCTCTCTGCTCCCTACTCTCTTTGCTATGTGCTCTCCCTGCTCTGTCCAGCTTCTCATAGCCTATATAAGGGAAACACACAGATGTAGTTGTAGACATCTGTGGCAAGCAATAGTCGCATCGATAATGGCCAGCACTCTGGTATATTTGTGTTTGTTTTGAGTAGAGTGCAGCATGTATATGACTTAGCTAGACAAAAACTGATGTGTAGTTAGAGATATATGTTTTCTAAGAATTGTATAAATGTGGCTTTAATTTGTTATCTCTATGTGTTATGTTTTTCTGCTACAGGATCATCATGCTTTCAGTGACTTCATAAGAAACACTGTATAGAAACGGCTAATTTCACCATTATCAAACAAGCTTGAATTGTGGGTAGGCTACACACACATGTCTCTACGTGTGAAATAACATGCATGTCCTTGATGTCGTAAAATTACAAAATTGGTTTTTACTGGGAACAATACCATATGACAAAGAGAAAGACTAATAAGTAAACAAATAAATAGTAAACAAATAAATAGTAAACAAAAAAGAAATAGTGACAAGAGTGGGGTCAGAAAGTGCATTGCACCGTTTGCTGGCAGACCAGTTATTCTTCCTTCGTCGTTGGTCGCCTCAGGGAAATGGATTGCGAGTCTCCCTTTCTCGGCCGTTACACTGGGCAGTTGTGAAACAGACACCAACTCAGCTGTGCCTACTTTGACTTCCTCTTTGTCTGTCTGTCAATTCGTACATCCAACTCTATTGCACGCAGTCCACTGAATGACTTCCGACCTGAGTCATGCTACTGGTACTTTGCTTTTTATGCCAGTCTGATACTGCCAAAATTTGCATGTGTGTAAATATTATCTCATTTTGGATGAGATAGGCATGCATAAATTGCATCATCAATAGCGGCCATGTTTCTTTTTGTCATTACTTTGCAGGCAAAACACGTTCGCGTTCGTTTTGAACTCTGAGGTAAGTCATGTCTTTCGTCACAATAAGCCTATTAGATTATTTTAGTTTTGCAGATTCTTTAAATTTTAAGTTTTCAAAAACAAATAAGGTCAAAGTCAACTCAAGAATCAGCAGATGCACTCGCTTCAGAAGGACCCTCATGCTACCAGTGACTTCAAAGGAACAACTGCTAATTGCCTACTAACTTTTTGCTGACATCTAAGACACCAAGTGAATGTTTAATCGTCATCTTCTCTTTATGTATGTAAGCCCACTCTTATTTGCACATATACATACAGATCTTTTATTTGAACTCCAAAACTTCAAAGGAATATTTATTTCATAAATATTAAAAATGTGGAAATGATAAATACTACACACTTCAATTACAATGAATTTAGTATAGGAGATAAAGAAATTGATCAAAGGATAGACTGCACTAGGGATAGTTTTGCCCAACACTGCAAGATGCTATAAAACTAAAAACATTAACCTATGAATTTAAGTCATATTCTTAAATAGCCCCCATCAAATTGAGACCTTCCTATGGATGTCATATACAGTGGTAAACTTGTTCAAAAATTACCTAAGGACATAAATAGGCTCATCAGATTGAGATTTGCATATAGAATTTATGCATGGTGCCAAACTTGTTCAAAAATATCTAAAGTGTCAGCTGTATATAACCACAATCTCAGATCAATGATTAAAAGTTGATTCAAGAAAATGAACCTTGTATATATGATTAAAACAGTTCTTCTTATGCATGTTCAACTGGTTTAATAAATTACTTTTAAATTTCATCTCAGGTTTGAAATTCTGTTTGATTGGTTTAAAATAATCATGAGAAGAAGTCTGCTTTTCAAGCTTTTTTTTTTTCCCAGAACATTTTTTTTTTATTATTTTGTTGTCCTAATTTGTCTCAGAGGCAAAGGTTTATCAAAAAAAAGAGTCTCATCCAAACACTTCATTTATTGGAAATGTCGTCACCCTGGAGAGTGGAAAGAGGCAGTGTCATATTTTTTCACATAAATTTTTATACATTGCTTTCAGGAAGGATGTGAACCAGAGTTAGAAAAACAAATCAAGTCTTAAATTTGCATAAATATATTTCTAGTTTTTCATGTATATTTGCATCATTTTATTGACCTGTTTATATATGTAAATATATATATGTGTGTGTGTGTGTGTGTGTGTGTGTGTGTTATAGCCAGGTACTTGCTTTCAAAGCACATCTGTCTGCTAGGGTGCCCAATCACTCCATGTTGCAAACTCTGGTTTATACTTCAACTATGCTGAGTGGACCTTAGTTACAGTTTCTGAGAGAGAGTGCATAATCTGTTATGATCAACAGTCTGAACAAGGCCAGCACACTCAAACCCTCGGTCACAATGACTTGTGACTTTATGCCAGCAAAACTATTGATGGCTTCCAAACAGTTCTTTCACAAGACTTGGGTCAAACCATGGTGTAGTGCTCAGGCTGAATATAATAAAGCCAGAGATGAAAAATGCCTAGCATGGCAGACCATATCTGGAGAGAGAAGAGTATATATTACTCTCTTGGAGATGAGGTTCAGGCATCTGGAACATTATTGAAGAGTGTCAAAGATTAAAAGAGGCAGTATATATCAGTTTGTTGGCATATATAGGGACCCAAGATGAATATTTATATGGAGGCCTGTTTAAATCGACCATAAGTCCACTAACAGAATTCAGTAACAAATTTCAACATATAACAATCTAGAAAAAAATGAATTCAACACATAAATAGGTTAACAGTTTTTGTGATGTTGGACGGCTTTGCTTGTCACTTTTGCTATGTTAAGTGAAAGCTCATTATCACTTCTAAAAATATTTGTTATATTTGAGACTTCATAGACGCTGGTACTGGTAGTAACGCCTTCCAATAATATCCGCACTAGTAATAATTATACAAGTAGTAATCACCAAATAGTATAATGATCAGAAGAGAATTGTAATCCGTATAGTAGTAGAGTAGATAGAGTTAACGTATAGCAATAGTGGATAGACAAGAAGAGTTAACAGTGAATGTATAGTCATCACGCTACTTCCTATTTATTCGCTTCCTTTATGATCATATGATCTACTTAATAATAGAATTGCCTGTGTTACTCATTGGCGATCTAGTAATTAACACTTTCCTGTCTATAAACACGCACTAAACCCATTTTTATATTTAACCTACTTTCATAATACCAATACTTAAAGAATCTAAGATCTGTATACCTGTGCCTAATGTAACCTAAGTCTTTCACTCCCACACCAGACATCCCCCAACCAAAATAAAGACACTACCAAACAAACAAAAAAATCCTACAAGTCACACGCACAAACATTATCAACCAAATCCTGCAAGGGTAAAAGGGTAAAAGCAAACAGACATGCAAACATCTTACAATCATCTTCAGGAATTATACACATGGACATTACCAGACCAATACAAAAATGCACACACACACACACACATTAATATCACAAGACAAAGACATATAATGTCTTTGAGACTGGTGAAAAAAAAACAGCACAGAATTAAAAGTACTGGAACTTTTCTTCCATAATTCATCTCCCGCCAAAAATTTCTGATGAAGCTTAAATGAAAGTGAAACATGTTAAATTTATGATATTTGTTCCCTATCCTATTATTCTATCAGGTTCTAATCCATATTTGATCCAAATTCATATATATATATATTTATTTATTTATTTATTAAAAATGGACATTTTTATTTATTTAACCATTTTTTTTTATGTTTAAGTTGTTATTTTATAGATAAATATTTATAAATATATATTTATATATATATTTATTTATTTGTTTGAATAAAAACATTTTATGTTTAATCTTCTTTTTTATAGATCAAATTTAAGTAAATATATATATATATATATATATATATATATATATATATATATTTGTTTGAATAAAACCATAAATGGATTTATTCCTACATTTTGCATAATCTACATATATATATATATATATATATATTCTATATATCTATATATATTACCTAGTTTTGCATATCTATATATATATATATATATATATATATATATATATATATATATATATATATATATATGGTGATATATATATATGATGAAATGTCCCATCATATTCGACATATGAGGGTCAAGCAGCTCAGTTTCTAGGAACTGACAATGCAGACACCAGCACATATGATTTGATTATAGTGCTGAAGGCTTCGTGCAGAACCAATCACACTTTTTGAAGGGCCAAATACAGAGATCTGGTGTACTACATACCACAAAGTCCCCAAACAACCCTCTGCATGTTTTGAAATCTGAGTTGTCCTTCCCCAAGACTAGTTGCCATCTAAGGCTATAGAACCCAGTCTTTCTTGCTATTTACCCATAGCTGGAGGGAGAAGAGGATTTATACCTTTCCCAAGGGTATTAGCACATAAGTGAATGTAATGGATTCTACTGGAATTCAAATTCAGCTCTCTGATTCCACAATCTGAGCTGCTATCCGCTACTCCACTGTGCCTCCACTTATATATATATATATATATATATATATATATATATATGCATTTATTTAATTATTTTTAGAAATTGATTATTATTTCTAATTTATTTTGTTTTAAATGTTATTTTAGATGGATACTCATATTTAAGTAGAAGCTCTGTTTCTTAATTACACAGTATATATATATATATATATATATATATATATATATATATATATATATATTATATATATACAAATCATCATTAAACTTCAATAATTCAAATTTGGTTGGAAAAAAAATTGTCAAATGTTAAACAAGCAATTTAGGTGTCAAAACAAAGCCTGGGTTAAAATTTTAGGTAGTATCAATATGTTTTATTGAAGCTATGGAAGGTATTTGATGTATTCTAAAATCTACTGTCTGAAGTTATTAGAAACCAAAAATCAATTTTACTTCAATAAAAAGCTAATAAAACATTGATCAACACCTATAATAGAACAAATAACAAGCACATATGATAAGTCTTTGAATCCTTAACATTTTAATATAGTGACCTTTCTTTTCAGTAACAACCAATAATCTATTATCCATTGATTTTGTTATTTTCTTTTACTTCAGCAGATTCAATTTCTGACATGATAATTTTAATTGCTTCTCATAATTCTCCTTTGGGGTTGTATTGTTTGCCATCTTCATATAATTTCATCTTCACAATTTGACCAGATATTTTTGATTAGAGACAGATCAGGACTTTATTGTGGCCTTTTCCATTATCTTCTCTCCTGTAAATCTTTTATGCACAAAGAATTCATGGGTAAGCTTAAATACATGAGAAGGAGCATTGCCATGCATAAATACACACTTCATTTTGAAACTGTGAGACTGGAACTTGTACCATGCAAAGAAAGTCTTGTTCATAAAATTGCAATAGTAATCACTGTTCAGTTTAACTCCTTCATTGACTTTAAATGATCCAGTAATGGTTTGATTGACAATTCCAGCCCATATCATAACCCTACTGCCTCCTTGTTGCCTTCTTTTAGCCACAGGCATACCTAATTTGGATAAAATCCTTCCTTTGGCTCATCCATCAGGTTCATTGAATGTCACTCAAGATTTGTCCATAAAAATTACTTTAAAAAAGACAATTTTAATGTATTTTTGGGGCTAATTTTGACACTTTGAAATATTTGCTTTAGTGAGAGGAGGTTGCCTAGAAGATTTTTCATAGATTCCAATTCATAAAGTATTCTACACCTTTTGTCCTTCTTGACTCCATCAATTCCATCTTTTTCAAAGATCAAAAGTGGTTGTTTCACTATAAAATACTTTAGTTTATGTTCATCTCAAGGAAGCAAGTTCTTAAAGCCTTTTCCTTTATTTTGAGTTCTCAACTTACTTATATTTCCAACAGCCTTTTTTATCATTTAATGATCTTTGCAAAGCTCCTCTGCAATTTGGACATTCCGTCACTCAATAACTTTATTAATTTCTGTTTTTCAGCAGTTGTTAGATCCTTCCATTTAACCCATGTTTCAACATAAATTATGGACAAAAAGAAAAAATAGCTTTTTATTACAATTCAGAGGTCTGAAACTAATATTATTTTAATCTACATACTAACATGAGTCAGTTCATTTTCATAAATTCCAAATATCTCAAAAGCTAACCATTAAAAATCACAGAAAATTTAATCAAATATTTTACTAAAGGCGGAAGTTTAAATTTGACAAATATTGTTTCAGAACTTTTTGAGTTATTGAGGTTGTTTATTTTATTTGATTTTCATAATAACTTCAGACAGGCTATATATATATATATATATATATATATATATATATATATATATATATATATACAGGGGTTGGACAAAATAATTGGAGCAGTTGCAAATTCCACTCCTATATTTCAAAGACCCATTATATTAAGAACTTTAACTAAAACTTTGTAATTGCAGGTTATATCTATTGTAAATATGTTTACTTATCTAATTTACTGTCTTTGTCGTATTTATTTTTTGAATTTAGTAAAATTTATGCTAAATGTGTGACCTCTCCGAGTTCAAAAAAGGGTAAATTGTAGGAGCTCGCATGGCAGGAGCCTCAATCACTAAGGTTGCTGAACTGTTTGGTTTTTCAAGAGTTATGATATCAAGAACTATGATGCAATTCAAGAAACACGGTAAAACCTCTATCAACTGTAAAATTCGGGCTGGACATACAAAACTTACTGACAGGGACCTATGTGCATTGAAACGCCAATGTGGCAAAAAATCATCGGACTACTGCAGCCAAAGTGACTGCTGAGTTGAATAATCATCTGAATAGCCTTATATAATCCATTAAAACTGTTCGTCATGAGCTCCATAAGGCTGGATATCATGGAAGAGCCACTGTAAGGAAACCTCTTCTCTCCACTCACAACATTCAAAAGAGGTTGAAGTGGTGCAGAGATCACAATGCTTGGTCTGCAGACCAATGGCAGCAAGTCATATTCTCAAATGAGTCCAGTTTTTCTCTTTTCCCAACTTCAGGGTGAGTTTATGTGTGGAGGCAGCCCAAAGAAGCTTACAACCCTGACTGCCTTATTCCAACAGTGAAGCATGGAGGTGGATCAATGATAGTTTGGGCCTCCATATCATGGAAATGTTTTGGTCCAATAGTTGTCCTGCATGGTAGAATCAACAACAAAGATTACCTGAACATTTTGGGAGATCATGTTCATCCAATGGCCCAGATTTTATTCCCTGATGGTGACTGTATCTTCCAAGACGATAATGCTTCAATACATACTACTCGAATGATTAAGAATTTGTATGAAGCACATGAAGTGTGCTAGATCACATGGAGTGGCCTCCTCAATCTCCAGATATCAATATTATTGAACATTTGTGGTGCATTTTGGAGCAACAAGTTAGGAGCCGCTATCCTCCACTGTCGTGTCTTAAAGAGCTGGAGCAGGTGTTAATGGAAGAATGGTTGAAAATTCCTCTGTATTGAGTCAGCAAGCTGTATGATTCCATTCCTAGACATAGTAAAGCTGTCTATGAGGCTAAAGGAGGACAAACTACATATTAAATAAATTTTCTTTGAATTTAATAAACATTTCAGTTATTTTGTTCAACCCCTGTATGTGTGTGTGTGTGTGTGTGTATGTATGCACACATATATATATATATATATATTTAAAAAATATGATTCCTTCACTACATAAGATTTCAAAAGGGTAGAAAAAATTCACATCACAATTTGCAACACACAACTACACAGGAAGAGCTATAAACAATCTTGTAGTCCAAAATGGATTTCTTTTATTGGGCTAAGAAAGGTTGTGATTGGTTAAGAGTGGTAGGGAAACATAAACAATTACCCGAATTCAAGGTCAGATGAAGTTGACCTGATTTTGATTCTAATTTTCTTTTTTGCCAGATAGCACAGAGAACATGATTTCTTTCCTGAAGTAAGACTTGGTTTTCACCTTCGTTTTCATTAATGGGAGGTGTTTGCTTTCTTCAACATTTTACTTTGATAGGTTTTAACATTATATTTTGAATTTTTTTTGTGTGTGTGTGTGTGTGTATGTGTGTGTGTGCATGCACATAGATATTTTGTTAAATTCGACTGACAATGTCAATGTATTTTTCCAGTTTTCAAATAAGTAATTCCACATCCAAATCAAACTGTCCAAAGTTCCTGTTCTGTAATATTTTGTTCAAGTGCTTTCCTCTGTCTCAATCATTATCATTTGAAAAGCTATTATTATGTAAAAGAAACAATCCACATTAAAATATATATGTCAGTCGGGTTTCAATCCTAGCTAGAGGCAACCGGATGTCTAGCCGCACTTATGAGCTGTGAAACAGCGAAACAGTCTGTCTGTGGATGACGTTATATTGGCTCCTGAAAAATTAATTTCATTTGAGCTCTCTGGGGAGGAGGTGTGGGTTGGTAAACAGTGACTATTTATAGCTATATAGCGAGACTCTTCGCAAAAGCGAATCGAGTTACTGTCGGTCACTGGGCATGTTTCTAAAAAATAAATACGCTAAAATTCCACCTTCATCCCTACCGTGTGCTGACAGCTTAATGGTTAGAATCTCTGACTGACACCAAGTCAGTCAGGTTTCGATCCTAGCTAGAGGCAACCGGATGTCTAGCCGCACTGTTGAGCTGTGAAACAGCGAAACAGTCTGTCTGTGGATGACGTTTATATATATATATATATATATATATATATATATATATATATCTTTGATCATAGGAGGCAGTATCTTGAAGTGTGTATAAAATATTTAATATGCATACAAAAGAATGATGATGATGATAATAAAAAATTGTCTTGATAAGCCCACATACTAAGAAGAAATTTTTCCTTGTAACGCTTGTGAGTTAGAAAAACAAATTATGAAATGTAGCCATAACGACACACTGCTACCTGCCTTAGGTCTTCCCACAGACTTGTTAGATAGAGAGACCATAGCAGAAATCAAAATATAATGATGATGGTGATGATAATAATAATGATGATAAAGATAATAATAATAATGATGATGATGCTGATGATAATAATAATTAGAATTATAAATATCTCTATCTATAAAAGGCAGGATGTTTGTGTGTGTGTGTGTGTGTGTGTGTGTGTGTGTAATGAATGCACGGCTGCAATTTTTGACGGATTTGTACCAAAATTTAATGCACATGCTCCAAGTTAGCAGGAAGGCCAAGAACGGCTTTGCATTTCCCAACTTCCATCTATAGTGGAAATAATCGATTTTTTTCATGCTTCTACAGCAGTTTTCTTGTAGTTTGCGGCCATTTTATACTGGCCAGAGTGAGAGCCTATAGCTGGCTGCCACGAATAGGCAGGAAGATTCTGTTGGCCAGCGTGAGAGCCAACAGCTGACTGACACGAATGTTAACTAGCATGCAAAAAAATCGATTGCTGCATTCGTCACAAGTGGGAAAAATTTAAATCTGCATGGCACTTTACTCCAATTGGCTCATTTGCTTGCTTAAACTCAACGTTGATTCTGATTCTGCAGAACTGTGTTGGATGTAAAAAAGTATTTGTTGTTAACATTCTTTTTTCATTCAGTTTTTCCAGTTACGAGTCCTTTTTTAAAGCTGATCGTTTTTTGTTCATTTTGTTTAGTTCTTTTTCGTAACAGATTTAATGTTTAGTATAGAGCTTAGAAAAAATTTGCAGTGTGAGATAGGCAAGAAGTAAGGCATGTAGCAACATCAGCACGGCAAAAAGGCACTCCTTTAAAGGCAAGGAAGGAGAAAATATTTTAAGTCAAGTGATAGCGATTTCTGTATGAGTCGTACGATTTTTTGAATCAAGCACGAGCAACGCCAGGCCATGGTGCTAGTAATAATAATAATAATGATGATAATTATGATGATAATAATAATAATAGTAGATATAAATATGTATAAATTGTTACATGCCATTCTGGTGCTATCTAACTCCATTTACCTGTTACACATGTCATCTGGACTAATTCAAATTCTAGCACTCTATAAAAATGCAAGGACGTGGCCAACAAAATTTTGTCTATTACACTGCCAACACACAGTTTTTGATAGTCAATGGTAACTGAACAAAACAAAGTTAAACAATAGTTTATCCACAATTTTAATTCCAATGTACAATAAATTATTCAAAAAATGAAAAACTGTTGGTTGAATTTAACAAAACTTAGATTAATTCTTGCTGCCTAAATATACCTCTCTCTCTCTCTCTATATATATATATATATATATATATATAAGAGAGAGAGAGAGAAAAAAATGTGTGTGTGTGTGTGTGTGCATATTATATTCTGACCATGGTTGAATTGTCAGGAAGTAGACTTCCTGATGTTATCAGTCTGGAGGGGGCGATCCCAGCATGCAACACATTTGGAAAGTGCCTGAAAACCATACCATGAATTGATCCAAGCCTTGTGAGTGAAATTGGGCAGACAGAACCCTTGGGGGACCATTGATAACTGTGCTAGCCTGAAGTCACAAGTCATCGTGACCAAGAGTTTGAGTGTGCTGGCCTTGTTCAGATTGTTGATCACGCTAGATAACACACTCTCTCCCAGAAACTGTAACTAAGGTATGCTCAGCATAGTTGCAGTATAAACCACAGGTTGGCTCTGTGAGCATTGTACAAACACAAATATGCCTGAGCAAGCATCTGCAATAGGGATTGGCTAGCCACCCTAATCGACAGGTATCCTTGTGTACGAGTGGCCAGCTATTATTATTTATATTCTGACCATAATTTTCATTTAAAGAGTGCGACTTCAATTAAAAGAGGCAAAAATATATAGAATGTGCACTGATTGTTTAATTATGCACAGTAAGTTTGTGCAGAGCAATAAAAGCAAAAGTGTTAGCAAACTGAATGTGATTAATTAGGCTGTGCATTTATTCACATTAGATGAGAAAGCATTTAAAACTTAACAAATTTTTAAACTCAAAAATTTAGAATTTAACATTTCCACTTTTAATGTCAGTGTTTTTTCTTCAATGCATAAATATAACTGATGTTTATATTTCTATGTCTCCCCTCCACCTGATACATATATAATTACATCAATAAGAACATTACTTCAATGAAGTGCTTCAAGGGGATGAAAATCATTACACAGTATTTTTCACTTTGTCATTCGATTGCCTAACATATATATATATATATATATATATATATATATATATATATATATATATATATATATATAAAAAAGTGTGTATATAAATATAAATATATATATATATATATATATATATATATATAAATTATATATTATATACGCGGTACTTATTAGAAAGCGCTCAATATCAGAGATAGAGTTAACATATTTGGTTGGATTGATGTGAGTTTGTGACCCTGGGTTTCACGCTTTTGTGATCGTCAGACAAACTCTGTCCGTTTGTCTGACGATCGCAAAAGCATGAAACCCAGGGTCACAAACTCATATCAATCCAACCAAATATATATATATATATATATCTGTGTATTTAGGCAGCAATCCTTCTTTCATGCACATTTCATTGGATATGACAGACAAGGTGCTTTTATTTAGTTTTTTATACAATTTCTCATGTGATCTAATAATTTTTTTTCTTTTCAGATGATAAATTATATAAAAACTGTCCGAATGTTCTTTTTATCCAAGCACTTTCGGCTATACATTTAGCCATTTTCAAGGAATGAATATTTTAACTGTTAAATAAGAAATAGTTTGTTGTATGTATGTTTTATAAAATATTTTCATTTTTCAAAACACGGTCAATATATTGTGTCCATGTTCAAAGTTAATATTATTAAGTGTTGGTTTTTTTGTTTTTATTAATATATATGTATATATACAAGGTGCAATGGGTAAATTGTTGCCTTTTTATATTTTTAATTTCATATATGCACATTGTTTTTGATTTTGTCAACTGCACTGTATATTAGGGTCATCTGCAGCCCACTCTGCCAGTAATTTGGAAACAGCATGCTGTATTGTGTGGAATTCATGCCGTAAGCTTCAATACAAACATTTCAAAGTGTGTGTGTGTCAATCGGAAGAGAGTGCAGAGGATTTGGAAAGAGCTGGATGAGTCTAATGGGGATTACAAAGGTACCTCAACTCAGAAAAGTCATGCTGATCATTCTGATAAGAAAAGAACTACCCTCACTCAATACATAGGCCTACATCAAGTACCTTGAGGAGGTAGTGCTGCTCTGAGTCAAGACGGTGACTGCTGAAAGACCATGCAACAAGTCTATGGACCATGCCACACAAGCAGGAGAACCCAGTCATGGCTGTCAGACAATTTCTGTGACCACATCACCCTTTCTATCTGACTACCTAACTCTCACTGCAGCCCTCTTCATTATTATGTGTGGGGTGCAGTTGAGTGAGAGATCAATAAAACTTCTTGTAAAACCAAAGATGAACCGAAGGCAAGAATTACAGCAGCATGCATCAACTTAAACAAGCAGACTGTTCAGAAGAGTTGCAGAAGATTCTTAAGTTATCTGGAGGCTGTAGTTGAAGCCAATGGTGATTTTATTGAATAAATAAAATAAACTCCTTAGTATTTCCAGATATTTTTTTGTGTAATTCTGATAAATATATCTGTTAAAATGAGATACTACTGTTATTTTCATTTTTGCATAATCTAGATGAAAATTTATCCATCGCACCTTCTGTGTGTGTGTGTGTGTGTGTGTGTGTGTGTGTGTGTGTGTGTGTGTGTGTGTGTGTGTAATGAATTATTGCATAAGTTAGATGACAGTCTACCTTTTGTACCTGGTAAATGTATCTATATCTGTTCATATATATATATATATATATATATATATATATATATATATAAAATAAATAAAAGAAAGAACAGATATAAAATCCGGTGTTCTTATAGATATTTTATTTTTACAAAGTAGTGCTCAATGTAAATTTACAGAGCATTAATATTATAAATTAATTGATTTAAAATATGGTTTTTTTTCGCTACACAGTTCCAACCATGTTTCAAAAATAGAAGCTAAAAACCCTGAATTTAATTTTGCAACTAAATTAAAAGCATTAGTTCCATTTCATCTTCAAGCGAATTTTTCAAAAATACAAATATATATATATATATATATATATATATATATATATATATATATATATATATTTGTGTATTTTGTCTGATTGAATAAATTACAGACATTATGCCTACTAATTTTTAATAAAATCCGTTCATACTCATGAATAACCGCCCGTGTATTGGTGTTAAAGGATGAGAGAAATGTGTCATAAATGTTTAAATTTCTTTTATTTTCATTTCCCAAGTATTTTTGATCTCTCAAAATAATCTTCAGGAGTGCAAGTGATACAAAACTATATGTTGTTCATTACTATAAGTATTTATATAAAGATGTGTGTTGTTTTTCATTACCATAATTTTTTCATTATGCTTTTAAGTGCAAAATGGTTGACAATGATCTGAGCATTCATTAGAACATTAAAAAATTATCCATTATGGAATTTTTTCTTCTATGCACCCCCGAAGATGATCATGAGAGAAGATCAAAACTACTTGGGAAATGAAAATAAAAAAACTTTAAACAGCTATAGCACATTTCTCTCATCCGTTAAAATCAATTAGCAGAGATAATGCCTGTAATTTATTCAATCAGACATATGCATATATATATATATATATATATATATATAAAGCATGTCATATATATATATATATATATATATATATATATATATATATATATATATATGACATGTTTTGACCTGTCATTCATGAAGGACCTTTCCTAAAATTCTCAAAATATACATCTCTGCTCAGTTTAATATCTTAATGTAAACAAAGACAATTTTGAGAAATGTATTTTTCACTTTTACTTTAATTTATTGCCTACTGTTATTGCTCTAAATTGATGAT
>CAHIKZ030001101.1:500000-590000 GCA_903632075.3 Acanthosepion pharaonis | reverse complement strand
TTGCTTGAAGTGAAATGATTAAAAACAAAGAAGCACACTAGAATAGAAAGGAGTGCAATAAGGATGTGTTTTCTCATTGGATTCCTTATAGTAAGATAATCAGAGAGCCTACCAGGATTCAATATTTGTCAAACATATCCATAACATATGCTATACAAATAACATTGTGTTGATAGCAGATTCAACAGGGAACCTGAAAGAACTATTTGAAAAAGCAGTCAGTGTAAACAAGAAGAATGGGTACATCATTTATTGTAAAAAGATGGAATGCCTGGTTGGGGAGTAAAAGGGTCTGATGGAATAATCCATACATACCTTTTCACCCCTCCGGAATAATACACACCCTAGTTCCAGTGAAGTAGGCTTTTCATTGGCTCAAACTGTAGCAAATTCATGCAAAATATCTATTCGCACCCAGCTGTTTGGAGCCGATTCCTACTTCCAGAACAAAATAAAAGGAAGCGTTCAGATCGATTCAAGGCAGTCAGAATTTCATTCTGGAAAAGTGCCAAACAAATCCATGCCAGTCAAAATCATAACCAGCTACATTTTTGCTGTGCAAATTTCTCTGACTCAACACATGCAGCATTTTGCTCTACCAGGAACAATTTCTTACAATACTAAAAAGTGATAATAACTCACTATTAACAAGTATTCGTAAACATTCAATCAAACATCTAAACAATCCAAGATAAACAAGTCTAGAGAATTTAGAGAATTAAACTCCTACTTTATTCACGCATACAAACTACTCAAATTTCTGTATAAATAATATTTTCCACTTAACTCTGTTTGACCAGTTCTTAAACACTTGAACAATTTCGAACTATAAATCAATAAGAAACCCAATTTATCAATGGTCAATTTCTTGCATTATCAAACTACAAGTTTTCAAATTGTATATTAATTGTACATAAATGCATGTTGTTTTATTGAAATCTCATAATCGGTGTTCCTTACTCAATTGCCTTGTGATTGATTCATTTTTGAATGTCTATATTCTATATTGTTGTGGATTAATATGGTGAACATGCCTGTAAACTAACCATCTTAATATAAAAACCTTCTAATAACAAATTCAAACTTCCCAACAGGTCTCTCCAAGATGTGAGTTACACATTGGGGGGGGGGGTGTCAAAATCAAACCAGTACAGAAATTCAATGATCTGGATAACGTTATAAATGATGACAAAAAGCTTGACACAGAAATTTGTAGGATTTTAGTAAATAATACAGACATTTTTCTGAAGTTGAATAGTGTATTAAACAATTGAAAACTAACATTAGAAATGAAAAACAAATAAGGAATGAAAGTTTGGTGAATTTAACATTCCCAGGGTATATCAAAAGCAAAAGAAGCCGAGAAAAGCAACAAGTCACCTTCTTGACTAGATTGATCAAATGACAAGATCATACAGGTGAAAGTAACAAAAAGATGAAGTTATGAAAAACCATGACTGCCCAAGTGCTGAAGTGATATGATACATAGTGTTGTGGAGTAAATAGTATACCCCCAATGACTATATGAACTAGTCCATAACTATAAATATAATATTGGAGTGGTGATTTTACACAAATATGATGGTGGTAAAATGAAAGCCTTTGCTCATGCTTCACACTCACTTCTATCAGCAGAGACAAATTACAGCCAGATAGAAACAGAGGTTCTAGCAATTATATTTGTTGTGAAGAAATTTCATAAATTTGCAAATAGACCACATTCTCCTATTAACAATATATAGTTCAAAGAAAGGAATACCTAAGCATACAACTAATAGACTACAATGCTGAGGTACCATCCTATTAAGCTATGATTTTACCATAGAGTATTAACCATCTAGAAATGTAGGACATGCGAATGGATTATCAAGATTAATACCTAAAAATGCAGAACCATTTGAGGACATGGTCATTACAGTACTAAAAAGTGAAATGGAAATAAAAAAAAACATTTTGTGCAATGTAGTACAAGAGTTATCAGTTACCCTGGAAAAAATAAAAGAAAATAGCAAAAATAAAAAAAGCAATTGAAAGAAAGTAACAAAGAATGAAATCCAAACTTAAATGCTTACTTGCTATGCAACAGTGTAGTAATGTTTGGACAAAGTGTTGTAATACCTAATGTGTTACAAAAGTGAATATTGAAGGATTTTCATAGTAGACATCTTGGTATTTCAAGAATGTAATCTCTGATGAGAAGTTTTGTATACGGGACCAGAATGGACCAAGATATTGAAAATATAGTGAAACCTTGTAGGGGTTGTGCTCTGGCAGCAAAACTACATATCAAAAACAGACACACCATGGTGAAGACTGCATATAGATTTTGCAGGTCCTATGAATGGATTACATTATCTTGTTGTATTTGATAGTTTCACTCAATGGCTGGAAAATATAAATGCAAAATCCAACAACTTCAATGACAATGAATTTCTTGCTTGAACAGTTTGCGAGATATAGCATACCAGATACCATGGTCTCTGATAACAGAATGTAATCCATGTGTAAAGAATTTGAAGACTTTTGTAATATGTTCACCATTGAGCATATTATGACCCTGCCGTATCACCCAAGGTCAAGTGGACAGACGGAACGGTTTGTAGAAATGCTACAAAGGGAGTTGAAGAAAGCCAAGCTTGAGAAAGTAAATGAGGAAGCACTTCAAAATTTTCTAAGAGTTTACCATATAACACACACAACCCTAATACACCATCAAGCATGTCACCAGTGGAATTAACGTTTGCTAGAAAAGTAAAATTGGTGTTATTACCAAGTCGAAAATCATGAATGGATAACAAAAACGACACCAAAGGTTCCAAGCTCAGTAATAAAGTGTTCTTTAGAGCATATAAAGGATGGCAAAGAAACATGGGTAGGTGGCATAATATCAGTAAGAATCAGGAAATTAATTTACATGGTAAAAGGGAAAAGATTTGAACATAAAATGCACCATAATCAACTGAAAAAAAGGGTCATCAGTGAAAGTCCTGAAACATTGAAAGAACTGATACAAAATGCTATAATGTTTTCAATTTGGCAGCACCACAAGAAGTTGTGGAACTTACAAGGACAAGTTCTAGACAAAGAAAGCATACTGAAGAACTGGAAGTAGATCTCACCCGGCCTTTTGGCTGGGGTTTTTGACAAATATTGGATCGTTTCTTGGCCTATGGCTGAGATTCAATCAAGGCTTTGACTAGCTTGGACTGGCTCCGGCCTGGACCTGTTAGGACAAGTTATGACCAGCTTTGACTAGGCTCTGACCAGCTTGGACAAGCTATGACCAATTTTGACCAGTGGCCTTTGAGTGGAAACACTCGGGTCTCCCACGTTAAACGACCTTGTGTCACATCTTGACTTAGTGGGAGTCAAGTAAATACCAACTGGAAGTAGATCTGAGACAGAAACGGTACAAAGTTAAGTACATTGGTGAACTCTCCAGAAAGTGGAAGGGGGAGATACCAATACTAATAAAAAAATAGAATATTTATAAAAAGTATTAATCTCAAAAAGGGGGATGCTGTGGAGTAAATAGTACACTCCCAGTGACTATATAAATTAGTCCATAACTATAAATAAAGAGCTCCAGGTCAGAGGGAAGAAAGAGAAGCTGTTTGGAGTCAGTCTTCAGACTAATTAATACAGGCATCAAAGGATTACTTATATTATAAGCACTACAAAGCACATTATAACACAGAGAGAAACATTTTTCATATGACAGATTGATTTATATATATATATATATATATATATATATGGTGGGTTCAGTGGGTAACTTGTTGCCATTTTATATTTTTAATTTGGAGTATGCCCATTGTTTGTTTTTGATTTTGTCAACTGCCCAGTTATGGTCAGTTGAGCAGCATCTGTGATAAAAAGAGCACAATGATGCAATTCATTCCATCAGAAATTTGGAAATATCAAGTTGTACAGCCTGGCATTCATTCCAGAAGCTCCATTTTAGAGTGTTTGCATGTCAATCTGAGGGGAGTGTAGAGGATTTGGAAAGAGTTAGATGAGTCTAATGCTGATTATAACTCCCCAGTCTGCAAACCTCTTGACTATTATGTATGGGGGTATGGGATGGGGTTGAACAATAAGATGGAGGTATGGCAGCTCAAAAAACTCACTCTGATCATTCTAAGAAAAGTACTTCTGAATTTGTTGGTGAGGACATCAGACTCAACATAGTGGTCTACATCAAGTGCCTTGAGGATGTAGTGCTGCCCTGGGTTAAGAGAGTGACTGCTGGAAGACCCTATCTCTGACCAGAGGACTCTGCACCATACCACACAGGCACAAGCAGGAGAACCCATTCATGGACGTCAGACAATTTCTGTGACTCTTTTCATCTGGCCACCTAACTCCCCAGTCTGCAAACCTCTTGATTATTATGTATGGGGGTATGAGATGGAGTTGCACAATAATAAGATGTAGGTATGGCAGCTCAAAAAACTCACTCTGATCATTCTAAGAAAAGAACTCCTGAATTTGTTGGAGTAAAACTCATAAGAAAATAATAATAGTGGAAATGTTTCATTTAAAAAGGAACAATAATAGAATGGATTAAAATGAGTAATAAAATAATAATAGTGAAAATCTTTTAGCAAAAAAACAAAAATAATAAGATGGATGTGACAACAAATGATTTAACTGTGTTTTTTTCTATTTCTTTCAACAATGTATGAATCTTAATAATAGGGATTAAACTGTGTTTAGTTTTTCACCCTCCCAATTTCTCTAAAACACATCATCTTTCTGAAAAGGAGTCATTCAAAAGGTCACTTCATTAACGAAGTAGCATTGACTTTCTGTCGTGACCAAGTAATTCATTAAGAAATAACAAAACAAGAGGTTGCAGATAAATAGTGTATTGAACAGTAAATACAACAGAAGTGTGTTACACAACTTGGGAGTGCATATCGGTTGACCAGTGTTCAGTCTATATCTCCGTTATATTTAACGCTCTCCTCCACGTGGGTCGTATGTGGCACAAGGCCAGTTTATTGTGGGTTCTCCAAGCCCATAGGCTCGGCCAAAAATATTCCCTTTGAATCCATATGAACAGGTTCAGGGCCTGTCTACCTCCCCGGATGACACTTTGCCCTTCGGCAAAGCCTTGTCCGGGTTCCTCTCCACCGAGGCGAAGAGTTTGACAGTTGAACAGTTTATATCACCATTCTCCCAAGGCTTACTTTTCCTACTACTTTACACTGTGTGCCAAATTATTATCGAGATAACTTTTTTTCTAATATTTCAAAAACCATCCAATCAATTCACACAAAATTTTCACACAATGTTGGCAACACTAACCTGCGCAGTCACTGAAATTTGGCACGCAGTGTCTAGTAAGTGGAAGAGTCCATAATAGAATCATTGTTGTTTGTAATCTGTTTTGCATCTGTACAAGTTGACAAAATAACTGTTCAAGAGATTTGTATTCATTTTTGACTTGTCTTTCTTTCATCTTATCTATGTTATTTTCTATTCTTCTTCTATGTGCCATGTACCTTCAGGATGTGGGCGATCATGGTTCTCTACCATTTCCTATCCCTTTTAGCTTTCAGCAATGTTTCTCCCTTTGCGAGTTCACCCCCTCCACAATCTGCCATCCATTGACACAGGTTTGTCAGGTAAGTGATTCTTTGCCTTTACCTATCTCTCTTGCCCTTTGCTAAATCTTGCAAGGTTTATGTTTTCCAAGCCCTCCTTCCTCTCATTATGTGTCCAAGAAATTTCAGCTATCACCTCAATGCTTCACATCTTGAATCAACTGACCTTAAAATGCTCATGTCACACAAAGAAACACTGTTGGACATAAAGAATGTTTGGCAAAAGTCTGATGAAGTATCCTGGTAGAAAATTTACTTAACTTCATAGAAAATTTGATGCAGGCATATTGTACAAATTTGTCAGCCATTGTAAAGATTGCAGAGCCATTCCAACACAGCATTACAAGACCTAATGTATTAATTGAACAGAAGTAGATAGCATGAAGCCTATTGACTCAACAGGCAGGGAATCAATGGGTGTCAGTTGAGCATGCATTTCTATTAAGTGATATAATCACAGGATATATCAATGCACTATCATTGGAGTGATTGGGGTTACCTGCTGTTTTAAGATAGAACTTTTATTTGGCAAATAAAGTTGCCTACAGAGTGTTAAAGGTTTTTAAATTAATTTGACTCTTTATTGTTTGTTCTTGTTTACACTTTCATAACTTCATTTTAATTTACTTTAGTAAAAATCATGGCTGAACATAACATGGACATTCAGTATTGCATTCACTTTCTATTTTATTGCAGAAGTTATTGCAGTGGGAGCTAGGAAGTGGATCACCAAAGCTTCTGGTAATTATGCATTAGGTGCAAGCCTGTATCAGGACTGGTTTATAATGTTTACAAAAAAGAAGACATTGACGTCAATGAAAAAATAAACTCTGAAAGACCACAGAAGTTTAAAACAGATGGACTGGAGGAATTTTTAAAGGAAAGCAAAACATGAACTTGCAGAAAAACCAGAGTTAAATCGAATTTGAATGAAACATTTGAAAACAAAGACCTTTTTTTATGGGTAAGGAATTCAACAAATGTTTTTTGCATCTGTAGTCAGGATACTCATTCAGCTTGAAATCCTCTCACATGTGGTGCCATCTCCAGACCTGTTATCTCCCAGATCTATCATCTTAATTGTTATGCTCAAAACAACACTCATTCCATGGTCAATGGTTCTAACACTTCCAGTAGGCTGAAAAGTTCCAAGATACTGAAAAGTTTCTGGAAGAATCAAAAGCGTTGTTTTATGACAGAATCCACAATTTACCTGAAAAGATGGTGGAAACATGATGATCGAAAAATGATGTTATGGATTTACATGAATTAAAGATTTTCCCCAGTCTTACCCCCCACCCCGCAAAAATATAGTAACTTTTGTAACAGCCTAATATGAATATTTCAATGTTTTTTTCCATCATTTTCAAAGAATAATGATCTGAAGTTGATATCTTGAAAATAAGACATAAAAATCAAAGTATTAATGAAATCAATCACACAATGGTATGGATTTACACTATTTACATTGTTTGGACTGTTTTCCTCATCTTTATTGCCATATTCACAACATTTCAGCTATTGTACACTATGGTCTTCTTCAGGTGATATTTGGAATTTTGAACCAAACCCTTTATTTAGGCCACAGGGTTAGATTGTTCTAATTCCACATGTCATGCCTTTGAATATCTCAGTTTTAGTAAATTCCCCTTCATAACTCAACTTGCCAAGTTTATATTCTTTCTGCTATGGTCAGGGATTGAAATCATAACTCTTTGTGTCAAGTCACTTCTACACTCAAAGCAACTCTTTTATCTACTGGGCCATATGTCCTTGGAATTATAACAATCTACCCCCTTGGACTAAATAAAGGGTTAAGTTTGAAATTCCAAATCTCACCTGAAGAAGGCTAGAGTGTACAACAGTCAAAACATTGTGAATATGGAACTAAAGATGAGAAGAACTGTCTGAACAATGTAAATAGCATAAATAGTTACAATTCTTCATCTCAGAAATATAGACAGATGTTGATGGTATGGATTTATATAAACTTGTGGACATTTGAGAGGGCAAAAATCTGGATTTGTAAAAATATTCAACTCATCCACAAAGGAAAAGAAAAGGAAAAGAAGAAAGCAAGCAAAGTTTAAATGCCAAATTTCCATTTTCCAGAAATTGTTTCACAAAATTTATTCTAGGCCAGTTTCTTTTTACAAAGACAGTTTTTGTGCGACAGAAAATAGACAAGACACAGGAAGATTTGTTACTGATTTCTCTTACTACTTCAACTCAGATTGTTACCTCTAATTGTTACTCAGACTATCACACACTGACTACTTGATATATTGCCCTTTTATTTTTACCTGGCTCATGGACATAGTAATAGATACAAAATGGGCATGAATATCTAACAGAAAACTGCTTAGTTCAATTTGAATGTGTGTTACTTGAAGGGCATAAAATTTCTTGTAATTTAATAATATATACGAAAAAGCTTCAACTTTGCAGATTAATAATTTGATGTATATCTTAAATGCTGTATAATTTTTACTTTTCTCCATAAATAATTAAATAAACTTTTATTTTAATTTGGTACCAACACCATAGGGATATCATATCGTATTCATAATCTTTCAATAAAAAATGTTTTATTTTATCTGAAATTAATTAATAAAATATATTCTATAATGTGTGTGCATTAATTCGAATCTATAGGTTTATTTTCCCAAATCTTAATCTTTATAGATTTTTAAAAGTTTTCTTCATTAACATAAAAAATTAAAGTTTTTTTTTAATACTAGAAACTTTTACTTTTGGCTAATTTGAATATTTCAATTTTTTTCCCATCATCTTTAAAACATAATGATCTGAAGTTGATGTTCTGAAAATAAGATTTATAAAAAATGAAAGTATTAATAAAATCAATTACATATCTATCAAGCTTTAGATAAGAATAGCTAAACTCAAGCTGTGGCCCTAGATATCTCAAAGTATTCGACATGGTGTGGCATGCTGACCTTCTACACAAGTTCAAGAGCTACAGTGTCTCTGGATGAATATTTGGCCTAATCCAATCTTTCTTAACAAATTCTGTAATGTATGTTGTGTTGGATGGACACACTTCCAGTTCATTTCGTATTAATGCAGGGGTCACACAGGGCTCTATCCTCAGACCTATGCTGTTTCTGACCTTCATCAATGACCTCCACAATGTCACCACTTCCCAATTATGTATCTATGCATTTGACGAAACTAGTGTGCAATGGGTAATTTTATCATATTTTTAATTTTGCACATGCACATTGTTTGTTTTTAATTTTGTGGACTGCACAATACAGTACAGTGAGAAAAAGAGCACCATGATACAATTCACTCTGGTAGAAATTTGGAAACAGCATACTGTACTGCTTGGCATTCACTCCAGAAGCTCCAATACAAACATTTCAGAGTGTTTGATTGTCAATTTGAAGACAGTGCAGAGGATTTGGAAAGAGTTTAATGAGTCTAATGGTGATTATGAAGGTGTTTGCAGTGATCACCAGTGATTGCAATGTTATGCTTTCATTCATCTTCCCACAGGACCATAGACATAATACAGAAGCCTAAATCAAGTGCTTTGAGGAGGTAGTGCTGCCCTGGGTCACGAGGGTGACTGCTGGAAGATCCTATCTCTGGCAACAGGACTCTGCACTATGCCACACAAACAGAAGAACCCAGTCATGGCTGTCAGACAATTTCTGCAACCACATCACCCATTACATCTAGCTAACTAACTCCCCAGACTGCAACCCCCTTGATTATTATATATGCGGTGTGAGAACAGCAAAACTCCTTGTAACACCAAAGATGAACTGAAGACAAGGATTATGGCAGTATTCACCAAGGATACTGTCCAGAAGAGTTGCAGGACAATCCAAAGTCAGCCAGAGACCGTGATTGAGGCCAATGGTGATTCTATTGAATAAATTTACTCTTTAGTATTTCAAGATATTTTTGTGTAATTTTGATAAATATATCTGTTAAAATAAGTGTTATTTTCATTTTTGTGTAATTTAGATGACAATTCATCCATTGCAACCTGTATTTACTCCTTTCTTAATAGCAAGTTTAACAGATCTGACAAAGTAGAACTGGGAACTGCTCTCAAAAAGGACTTCCAATCAGTGATTAACTGGGACAAGGAATTTTTGAAGATTGTAAGTGGCAGGGAAGAGTGAATTTCTTTTCTTGAACTTCTTACCTATAGAACTCCCTTCTGATTTCTTACTTATACTGCCACCTACAATCTTCAAATATTTAAATATACATCAGTCACCATCTTCTGTCTTCCTGATTCTTGTTCCTTTATTGGCATTTTTTCACTTTTCCTCACAAAAGTCTTCTCATTCTTTTTCACTCCATGTAGCCCCTTGCTTCGGGTGAAATAATTAAAAAAAAAATCATTAGTCTATGTAAATCATCTTGGTAGGATTTATTAAACAAATACAGTAGTGTTATTATCCAGGTAGATAGTTTCCAAAACTTCCAATGTGGATTGTGAAATCTGAGAAGAATAGCAAATCATTGATGTATGTCCAAAGAACTTCCACAAAGAAATTGTTTTAATATTTCTAAAGCATAACTAAAATTAAAAAATAATTTAAAATTTTTTTTGTTTTTATGAAAAAAAAATTTATGTCTAAAATTAAAAATGAAATTAATTATAAAATTAGTTGAATTCTACAGTATAATTCTTACTTTGTTTGACAATATCTTACTATATATTATAATCCTATCTGATGACAGAGGAGATGCAACTCTTCATGACCCAACAAGAAATATGTTTTAGAAAGCAAACTAATTGAAATATGAAACAAATTTCCATAGTTAATGATTAAAACTTTTTTTTTTAATTATTTTGAACTTTCCTCTTCACTCACTGCTGATTCAGATTTTAATGACATTAAGATAATTGATTAATTATTTTATTTTTTCAAAATACTATTATTATTAAAAATTATTTTATACTTATGTCTTTTTTTACATTTTACTCCTTTAGAATATATTTTGAAAAGCTTTTTTAGTTTAATGAATGTTTTAAACACAAAAGATTACTTAAGTGTGCCAACCTTGTAGAAATGGAATTGCAATATCCTCAATGGTAATGATTCCATAAATGGTAAGATCTTACTGTGTATCAAAATCTTTCATTCTAAGAATTAATTTGACACACTGAAATCTGGTGGTAAGGAAAAAAATGAAACAGTAATAACTGATTTATATTTTAGTGCATTTGATCCTGGTTGAAGATTTAAAATTTCTTAACATTGCCTTCTAAATTTCAACCTCCATCTTCCCGTTCACTTCAGTAACTTCTTTTATGTGCCATGTCTCTTCAGGACATTGGCAATCATGGCTCTTGACTTCCCCCTAGCCCTTGTGGCTATCAATAAATTTTGTTCCTTTGATACTTCTCCCAGACCATGGTGATAAGCAAAGTAATTGTTGATTAAATAATAAATTTTACAATTTGTAGCCTAAATTTATTTTGGCTATGTTTGTCATAATTTTTTTAATTGAATTTCTCACTAAAATTAGATTGTTGATGCTGACACTGCTGGAAATGGGTATAATACAATATCTAAGAATTTTGAATATGGCTCAATCAACTGTTCGCAAAATAATTGTGAAGCATCAAGATAACAGTTTGTTAGAGAACAAGAGTAGACGTGGCAGAAAGAAGTTCTTTTTGGAACAGGATGAGTGGATGTTAATTAGAATGGTCAACAATGACCCTAAGATAACAACCGCAATGATGAAAACCAATTTGATATCTATCAGAGCTTCAAGATCAACGATGAATCAAAGACTCAAAAGGGATGGCTTGAAGGCATACCATCACTGGAAGATGCCATTGATGAAGAACAACTTAACTGCTCATTTAAAGTTTGCAAGGGACATTTTGAAGAAGCTTGAACATTTTTCACACTTTGTTCCTTGAAACCAAACTCAAATTATTTGGTCACCACAATAGGACATAGTTTGGAGGAGAAGCCTACAATCCAAAGAATACTATCCCTACCATCAAACATGGTGGAAGCAACATAATTGTTATGGTTCGGTTCCTTGTACCACAGTGATAGTCCAAGGTAAAACCAATAAAGACGAACTCGAACACAGGTATGGAATAACACAGATATATTACAAACAGGAATATATACAGAGAAGTAGAAGTGTTAGTATAAACAATCAGGTTTAGTAGAGAGAACAATGTAATCTCGACCAGTATCACTATTCCAATGTCTTGCAGTAATTGTCTGAACTCGACTGTTTCGGACTGCCTCTGACACGACTCTTGACTCGACTTGAACTACTGACGATATTCAGTCACCCCCTCCCCCCACGAGGGTGTCATGTGGCACAAGGCCTTTTTAATGTGGGATCTCCGAGCCCATGGGCTCGGGCCAAAAATATGCCCATTGAACCCATATAAATGGGTTCAGGGTGGTTTACCTCCCGAAGAGAATCATCCAAGGCGTAGCCTCCTTCGGGTTCCTCCCCCTAAAAGCAGAGAGTTCAACCAAACAGACGGTCAAGACTTGAGTGACTGACAATATTCAGTCATCCCCCACGAGGGCATCATGGGGCACAAGGCCTTTTAATGTGGGCTCTCTCCGAGCCTGTGGCTCGACCAAAAATACCCATTGAACCCGTATAAAAGCGGGTTCAGGGACGGTTTATCTCCCCAAAAGAGAATCCGCCCTTTGGCATTGCCTCTTTCAGGTTCCTCCCCGCCTGAAGGCAGAGAGTTCAACCGATCTGTCGTTCAAGACTTGAGCGATGGACTCCCTGCCTACTCCTGAGGTGCAGTATTTATTAAGTATGGAATAATCCATTATTATTATTATTATGAGTAAGATCCCATAACAATAATGGTGTCATGCTGTTTTTTGTTTGTTTTTTTGTTTTGTTTTTTTTTGCTAAAGGCACTGGAAAATTGATTCAAATTGAAGAAATGATGATAAAAGAGAAGTATTTCAATGTTTTGAACAAAAACCTGAAGTCATCAGCAAAGCAACTGGGATAAGGACACCACTGGACCTTCATTCAGGATAATGGTCCCAAGAATAGCTCACTTTTAATCCAAAATTAGTTGAAAGAAAAAACAAGATAGATATAGATATACTCCCATGGTTGGCCCAAAATCCTGACTTAAACCCAATAGAAAATTTATAGCGGGAGTTAAACAAAAAAGTGAAAGCAAGAAGGCCTTCTAATTTGAAGCAGCTGCAATAATATGAAATTTCAGAATGGGCAAAAATACCTTCTAATCTGTGCCTGAAACTAATTGAAAACTACCTTTGCAGATTAAAAGAAGTTTTAATGTATAAAGGATACACTCTTGATTGTTAATTATTGAATGATTTAGAGATGACGATAATTCTGAACCATTCAATTTGTTTTTGTTTTACTCATTAAAAATAAATTGTTTTAGAAATCTAACTTTTGTCTGGTGTTCCTTAAACAATTGTGCCTAGATTGACCAAAAATTATTTATGTAGACACTAATTTTAGTAAGAAATTCAATAAAAAATCATTTTTCACATATGCCAATAATTGAACGTGTGTGTGTGTGTGTGTGTGCACATGTGCATATATATATATATATAATTAGTGTTATAGGATATCAGTTAAAGCAATGAATGTCTCTGTAAATATTTGGCTTAAGGCAGTTGCATGACTTAGTCACCCTTAGTAAATCACAACAAATAATATCTTCAAAATCTGTTTCTTGGCATGAGCAATATATAGCCTCTTTTTGGTATTGATTTTGTTTCATTGTGAAATGTTATGTTTAAGGGCCATTTCAGTAGTTGGAGTGAGTGAAATTGACTTGGTGGGATGCCTGCATATATGAAAAAGTAATCGGTTGGATCATTTATACAGGGGAGAAATTTAGAACTTGTGGCTGGATTGAAATTGTACACAGATGATCAAAGACCCATGTTCCTTTCCGTGGCCTGGGAGCACATATCTTTGATCTAGTTGTGTTTGCTGGATGGATTTTTTGATAATGATTCATGGACAGGATTGTGGAAAGCAAAAAGTGCTTGATGATTGGTGGGGGGGGTTTAAAAAGATTGTAAATGAGAAGAAATTAGGAAATCAATGAGATGAAGAAGAAAAATGAAGTGGGTAAAGAAGACATGAAAAAAGAAAAGAATGAAAGAAGATGAAATGGTAAAAGGTGTAGGAGGAAGAGGAAGAGGAAGAAAAATGAAGGAGGAAGAATTAAGAAAAAATCTGGAAAAAAGAAGAAAAGAATAGAATTAGGAAAAAAATCTGGGAAAAAGAATAATTAGGAAAAAATGTAGAAAAAATGAAGAAAAATAAACAAAGAATAATGAGGAAATGATGTGGAAAAAAAGAAGGAAAAGAAAGAAAAAGAAGTAAGAAAAGATCTGGAAAAAAGAAGAAAAATGTAAAGAGAATTAGTACCAGATGTGAAAAGGGGAAGAAAAATTAAAGAAAAATTAGGAAAAGATGTGGAAGAAGAAGAAAAAGAAAGATGAACAATTAGGAAAAAATTTGGAAATAAGAAGTGAAAACATATTTTATATTGCAGGAGGTTGTTTAACAGTGTCCAGTGTTACTAAGTGATCCTACCTAAATACAGACTGGGCTCAATACTGCTTAACTCCATTGAACAAACAAAACAAGATTTTTTCAATGTGATTTAAGGAGGAAGAGAAAAAAATGAAGAAATAGGAAAAGACATACAATGCAGAAAAAAAAGTACTATTAAAAGATCTGGAAAGAAGAAAAAATGTAGGGAAATATGTAGGATAAAGGAGGAAAATGAAAGAATAATGAGGAAAATAAGTATTGTAAAGAGGAATAAAATAAAAAAGGGAAAAGATGTAAAAAGAAAAATGAAAAAGTAGGGAAATGTTGGATAAGAAGAAAAATGGGAGAAGAACCAAGAAGATTTGGAAAGAGGAGTAAAATGAAGAAGAAAGGAAAAAAATGAGGGATGAAGAAGAAAAACAAAAAAGTAGTGAAAATATAGGATGAAGAAGAAAAATGAAAAAGTAGGGAAAATATAGGATGAAGAAAAAATGAAAGAAGATCTTAGAACATTTGGAAAGAGGAATAAAATGAAGATGGGAAAATATGTTGGATGAAGAAGAAAAATGAAAGAACTAGGAAAAGATATGGAAAGAAGAAAAATGAAGAAATAAGGAAAAGATGTAAATTGAATTGAATGAAAAATAGGATAAACAAGAAAAATTGAAGCAAAACTATCTAATGAAAATTTGGAAAGAGGGAAAAAGAAAAGGAGAAAAAAGTAGGAAAGATGAACTACAAAAACAAAAATGAAAAAAAGAAATATAATCTAATTACTATTGATTTATTCACAAATGATGGTAATGATGATGATGACCATCATGATATATCTAAAAACTTCAAAATTGTCATCCTAATGGTAATCATAATAATAAATTAATTTGAATGAAAAGAAAATATAAATAAAATGCTAAGTTAGACAAGTCAATTTCTTCCACCACCACTACCACCACCACTTTCTTTCTCTCCCTCCACTTTTGGATGCCTTTTTCTTGTTTTTTTTATTTTGTTTTGTTTTTTGTTTTTTTTGCGATACAGATATTTTAGAAGTTTCACACATTCTCAGACTTTTCTATAGTCGGTAATATTTTAAAGAGACCCAGCCTATATCAATGTTCCTGCACAGCAAACAATCCTTGCAGCATGAACAGGTAAATTACATCAAAATGAATACACAGGTAAAAAGAATGTGCACCCTATGTTAGTGCACTATTTCCTTTCTCTCTCTTTTAGGCCCCAACCATTGGTTGATAACTGTTCCAGTGCACACACCCACATATGCAGAGATGTAACAAAAGTAAATAGACAATGCTACTCAAATATTATCAAATATGACTCTCTTTAATGATCTAATCAATTCCATAATATGTGTGTGTGTGTGTGTGTGTGTGAGAGAGAGATGAGGTGTTATGATTACTTACATTATTTACATTATTCAAACTCTTATCCTCATTTTCATTGCCATATTCACGTTTCGGCCCAGTGGATAAAAGTGTTGGTTAGATCGAGTGACTAGACCCAAAGAGATGTGAGTTCAATACCAGTCTACAGCAGTGGTGAAACAAAACTTGGAAAGTTGAAGTAAAGAGAAATAACTGAGACATCTGGAAGAGGCATGTCATGTGGAACTAGAACAATATACTCTGGTAAACAAAATAAATCGTTCAGTTTAAAATTCCAATCACTTGAAGAAAGCTGAAGCGTACAACAGCTAAACATTGTAAATATGGCAATGAAGATGAAGATAACAGTTCAAATAAAGTAAATAATGTATATATATATATATATATATATATATATATATATATAGTTTGAGTGGTTAGAACATTTGCTTTCTGACTATAAGACCTGGGTTCGAATTGCACCATGGTCGATTTGCCAGAAAGGCAACTTCCTGTCTATATATTAGACTGGATCAAGGTCGATCTCAGCATGCAGCACCTTTGGAAAGTGCCTGAAAACCATACCATGGGTTAACCTAAGCCTTGTGAGTGAAATTGAGTTGACAGAACTCTTGCAGGCCATCAATCACTGTGCTAGCATGAAGCCACAAATCATTGTGGCTTAGGGATTGAGCATGCTGTCTTTGTTCAAATTGTTGATCATGGTAGATAACACGCTCTCTCCTAGAAACTGTAACTAAAGTCTGCTCAGAATAGTTGTAGTATAAATCACAAGTGGGCTCTGTGAGTGTTGCGCAAAACATAAAATATGCCTGAGCAAGCGTCTGCAATAGGGATTGGCTTGCTGCCCTAATAGATGGGTATCCTCAAATACAAGTGGATATAGAGCTTAGTACTTTAGTTCAATTTAATTCAAATAATTATATTGAAGTTTTCGGCTCTTGTTTTGAAACATGAGAACTCTTATGTAGCATTGGAATCATATTTTTAAATAAATAATTATATTTATGCTCTACTTTTGTATCGAGCATTATTTTTTAAAAATAATAACAAAAATACTAAAGAACTTTGGATTATTTACCTAACGAGTTCTTTCCTATTTTCTATATATTTTACACACACAAACAACACACACACACACACACACATATATATATATATATATATATATATATATATATATATATATATATATATATATATATATATATGTGTGTGTGTGTCCTAAAAGTCACCAAGGTGTCTGAAAATTTAATAATTTTTTGTTTATTAACTTTTTTTAGTTTTCTTTCAGGTCATTTATAAAGGGAGTTTTGGGAATTAATCTTGTAAAAATACATGACTGAAAAATGAAAACGATTATTTAAGTCTTTCAACCAAATTTAACACTCGGTAATTCAAACTCAATGGGCCTATTGTCACCATTACAGTGTGAGAGATTCTCCAAGTTTTGAGAGTATAGGTTCAGTAAGTAACCTTCCATGAAGTGGCATACCATATTCAGTTAGGAATGAAAGAGTATTTAAACAAGTAAGGGAGAGTATCGAAAAAATCTGAGTGCATCAACTCGAAGGCAGCCTCGACTGCTTTGGATACCTCAGACTTCACTCCAACGAATTTTTACATGCAGCAACCTGTTTCCATACAAGATGGGGTAACAAGTCATACAACAAGAGCCACAATCCAGTCTCTGAGGCTCAGAAAATAATAATTTCTCACATATGTGGTATAAACTAGCCACCATATTCTCCAGATCTGACAAGCCCAGAGTTCTTCCTATAAGGCTATCACAAAGAAAAGTTTTATACCAACAAGCCTCAGACTCTCCAACAAATGAAGGATAACAGACATCAAAGGACTAGAGCCTGAAACCCTGAGGGTTGTGATGGAAAATGTCTTAGAAAGGGTATGTTTAGGCAAAGCTAAAAATGGACACTACTTAAAAGATGTAACCTTTCTCAATTAGTGTAAATTTATTTCTCATATCTATTCTATATAATACTATGGTATTGTGAATTAAAGTTAAAAAAAATAAAGGAGTTATTAGATTTTGAAATCACTTGGCAATTTTTGGGACATCCTATATATATATATATATATATATATACTAGCAGCATGGCCCGGCGTTGCCCGTGTTTGATTCAAAAATCGTATGACTCATACAGTAATTGCTATCACTTGACTTAAAATATTTTTGCCCTTCCTTACCTTTTAAGGAGTGCCCTTTGCCGTGCTGATGTTGCTACATGCCTTACTTCTTGCCTATCTCACACTGCAAATTTTTTCTAAGCTCTATCGTAAACATTAAATCTGTTACGAAAAAAGAACTAAACAAAATGAACACAAAATGATCAGCTTTAAAAAAGGACTTGTAACTGGAAAAACTGAATGAAAAAAGAATGTTAACAACAAATACTTTTTCACATCAAACCTAGTTCTGCAGAATCAGAATCAACCTTGAGTTTAAGCATGTGAATGAGCCAATTGGAGTAAAGTGCCATGCAGATTTAAATTTTTCCCACTTGTGACGAATGCAGCTATCAATTTTTTTGCATGCTAGCATGCTAGTTAACATTCGTGTCAGTCAGCTGTTGGCTCTCACGCTGGCCAGTAGAAAATGGCCACAAACTACATGAAAACTGCCGTAGAAGCATGAAAAAAATCAATTATTTTCACTATTGATGGGAGTTGGGAAATGCAAAGTCATTCTTGGCCTTTCTGCTAACTTGGAGCATGTGCATGTAAATTTTGGTGCAAATCCATTGAAAATTGCGGGCGTACATTCGTTATACACACACACACATCCTGCCTTTTTATATATATATATATATATATATATATATATATATATATATATATACTAGTGTACTCATGCCATCAAAATTGACAGCAAGAAGGAATGTATTATAAGTAATATGTATTATATTGTAAGTAATTTTCATTTAATCAAAGTACAATTTTGTAATTTATAACAGTTCCTTTGTTAATGTTAATAATTGAACGGTGTACAATTTATAAACATCTCAGGAAAGATATCTATATTTTATCCTCAATTGTGCACGTGCACTCATGCATAACTTTTGTATATGCACTTTTGTGACACACCTTGATCTTGAGAGTCAGATTTGCTGAGAAATTAGAACATCATTGCTAGTGATAATTGTCCCACAGTCCAAGACACCTCAAAGAAAAGTAACTTTACCTGAAGGTTAATTCAAGCTGAAATAAAATAAAACCTCGGCCAAGTTTTGTTTGACATATATCTATCTCCTCTCTCTATTCCTTTCTATTTCTCCCTCTTTCTCTCTTTCTTTCATTCTTTCTTTCTTTGCAGTTGTGTATCTGTTTCATTTCATGGCTACTTTCCATCACCCCTTTCACTTTGATCATAATTCGCAGAGAGGGGGAAAGAAGGGGATTGCTTTGTAGTTTGTCAGTGCAGTAGCTTTTTGCGTTTGGATATGAATGGGGTCATGACTTCTGTGCATTTCATTTCAAAATTTTGCATGTCAATTGTAACACAAAAAATTTTTAACTATATATATAAATATAAAAGTGAACATAAAAGTCAACACTTAGAGGCAACAGTCTGTTTCATGCTAGATGCAATCGTCAGGCCTGATGATTGCATATAGCATGAAACAGACTGTCGCCTCTAAGTGTTGACTTCTGTGTTCACTTTTATATTTATACACGCTCTATCTCTGATATTGAGCACTTTATCCCATAAATATAGCACATCTTAAGACTATATTTCTTCATAAATATATATATATATATATATATATATGTTGTATTATATTTAAGGATACAGAATGCCCAAAAAGAATGGAAAAGCTATGAAACTCTGTCATACTGTAAATGTAGGTATATGTGTAATTATTAATATATATATATATATACTTTATAGCTCTGTTTAACTACATTGAGCACAGTTTTGGCTATACCATTGATTAAATAAATAGTTATTTCCTCACCTTTATGTGTACATAATCACTCAAATATGTGGTTGATCATATCTCTTATTTAGATCATTTCTACAGATATATATATATATGTGTGTGTGTGTGTGTATACATATATATATATATATATATATATATATATATATATATATATATATATATATATAAGAAACAGGGAAATTTTGTTACAAAGAAAATAGTGCTGAATATCCATCCTCTTGTATAGCAGTGAATGATGGATAATCTTTCATCAGATGAAGAGAAAACTGGAGGTAACAGAAATGTGGTTCTACAGATGCTAAGAATTCTATAAACAGAGCAAGTAAGCAACAAGGAAGTCTTAAAGAAAATGGTAACAAAAAGATTATAAGAATCAGAAAAAGATAGCTAAAGTTTCTTGGACACGCAAGAAGAAAAAGGACTTGGAGGACTTAACCCACACAGAGTATATTCAGGGCACGAAAGATAGTGAAATGTAGCGGGCCACCTACCTAACAAGTTTGTATAAATGGATGGCGGAATGAGGAGCAGTACGCCTGGTAAAGGGAAAAACACTGCTAAGGGCCACAAGGGATAAGAAGCTGTGGAGAACCATGATTCTCTCTTCAATGAAATAATTAATTCTATAATATTTTTTAAGTAAATTAAAATTTGGGGAACTTGCCTTTGGCAGATTCTAAAAGTTTTTGATTTTTTTAACCATCCAATATCTCAAATCTGCTACAGTTTATGGAATATTTGACCAAGTGGTGCAGATCTGGTTGATGCCATTTTTTGACAAAGACCTGAAGAAGATGTAAAGAATAGATGGTCAAGAGATTCAAACTGATTGGATATTTTCAGACTGTCTGTGGTGCCACAAGATTTCTTCTAATACTCATATTGTCAATCACGAGTTTCATTTGATTAAAGCCCATGTACAGAGTGCGATGGGTAAGTTGTCATCATTTTATATTTTTAATTTCACGTATGTGCAATGTTTGTTTTTTATTCTGTTAACTGCACAGTATAGTACGGTCAGTTGGGCATCATCTATGTGAAAAAGAGCACCATGATGCAATTCATTCTGCTCCAATACAAACATTTCAGAAGTTTTGAGTATCAATCTGAAGACAGTGTAGAGGATTCAGAATGAGTTGGATGAGTCTAATGATGATTATGAAGGTACGGCAGCTCAGAAAACTACCAAATTTGCTGGTAAGGACTTCAGACTCAACATGGAGGCCTACATCAAGTTCATTGGGGAGGTAGTGCTACCATGGCTCAACAGGGTGGCTGCTGGAAGACCCTATGTCTGCCAACAGGACTCTGCACCATACCACACAAGCAGGAGAACCCAGTCATGGCTGTCAGTCAATTTCTACAACCACATCACTCCTTACATCTGGCCACCTACCCTCCCAAACTGCAACTCTCCTTGAGTATTATGTGTGGGACACAGTTGAGCAAGAGACCAACACCAAAGATGAACTGAAGGTAAGTATTATGGCAACATTCACCAACTAAAATAAGGAGACTGTCCAGAAGAGTTGCCAAAGATTCCAAAGTCGTCTGGAAGCTGTGGTTGTAGCCAATGGTGATTTTATTGAATAAATTTACTCTTTAGTATTTCCAGATATTTTTGTGTAATTTTGCTAAAAATATATGCTAAAATTAGATGTCAGTGTTATTTTCATTTTTGTGTAATTTAGATGACAATTTATCCACTGCACCCTGTACATGCAACATTTTGGACTTTACTGCTTGTTGAACATCTTACTTATTATAAAACGCAGATTGTGTGTGTGTCTGTCTGTAACGTTTATATATTGGATCGGATTTCCTACATTTTTCAACCGATTTCAACAAAACTTCACAGGACTACATAAAATTACCTTGTGGTGGTTCTAACAGCGCCAAAAATGGGAAAAATATAATTGTTTTTGCACAAAATCAATTTGAAAACACGATTAAGAGACATCGTGAAAATGGAAGAGGGACAACTCACATCGGGTTCTTTGTGTGTGTGGGTTACTTTAAATATGGGATCGGATTTGCTATATTTTTCAGCTGATAAAACAAAACTTCACTTCTTTTTTTTTTGGCAGGTAGTGTTTCTTATTCTCTTACACACTTTTTTCTTTATTTTTAATATTCACAATGCTTTAAAAATTCCATTTACAAGACAATTATTTATAAAATTCTATTCAATCAGTAGACTCATAATGATTGAAAACACTGTTTTTGTTTGAGTTTGACCAATTCGTAAAAAATAAAATAAAAAAAAAAACTAATTAAGACATGCGTGTCCGTCAACCTTAAACAATAATCTAACGATCTCTACTGATTGTAATGAATACAAATATCGAATAAATTCTTTATCTTTAGGAAAGATAATGAAATCTAAACATACACAAGTCCTAACTAAAAATAATAACCGAACGGGAAACTACTTTAAATACACATGGTGTCCAATTTTTTACTGTATTCAATAAGTAAAAAATCATAAATTGTAAAAGATTATTATATATTACAGAGAAGGCTACTAAATGAATAAGATTTGTTAGATCATAATTAATAAACCCAAATAAAGTTAATATTTTTGTATTAGAAACAATGAGTGGAAAATATATTCAAATCAGAATTCTAATTATGAATCACCACAAGCAAAATATGCAATTTTTTTTTGTATATTCAATAAGTAAAAATCATAAATTGTAAAAACTAAAAGATTACAGAATGGCTACCTACATTTTTCAACCGATTTCAACAAAACTTCACTTTTTTTTTTTTTGGCATGTAGTGTTTCTTATTGTCTTGCACACTTTTTTCTTTATTTTTACAGTAGACTCATAACGATTGAAAACAATGTTTTTGTTTGAGTTTGGGTTTGACCAATTCGTAAAAAAAAAAAAAAATAATAAGACATGCGGTCCGTCAACCTTAAAACAATAATCTTTTGTCAATTTTATTTTTCAGTCTTTATAATGGTGGATACTTGATCTATCTCTTACTGTTATATCTCCGGGCAACGCCGGGCTCTACTGCTAGTCTTCAATAATTTTGAGCACTTTCAGTGAATTTCCAGCCAAGTGTGAAGTGTCAATACTAAATTTTTATCTGGTCTTTGTTTATTAAAAAATCAATAAAATCTTTCTTAATACCTTTAAAATGTTTGAGTTTCAAGCCAAACTTGATGCATATTGATTTGATTGACCTGTTTTTTATGGCTTATCAACCCTTTTCCGTTTATTTAAAGCAAGAAAATATTTCTTTAGACTATAAGGATTTTTTTGAGATAATAATAATTTACTGAAGCAAGTTTTATTAAATCATAGCTGTTAGGAAAAAAGGTGGATTTGTACATTTCCCAAGGGTATTTTGTGTAAGTGAATATAACAAACACAACTGGAATTAGAAATTGGCTCTCTGATTAACAATTCTGAGTCATTATCCATTACACCATCTGCACATCCAAAATGGGTAACTGCTTGGTAGTTACCCATCTAGGTACTGACCTGGCTTGATATTGCTTAACTTCAGTGATCATATAGGCCACACATATACATGGGATAAATGTTGCACCTTGAAGGTCTAATGAATTCTAATCTACCAAAATTATTTCCAAATAAAATTTTCTGTATTTTTTTATGCATGGACCTGTCAACTTAAGAAGTGTCCACATTTTTATTTTTTTTATTTTTTTTTTTTTAAGCATTTCACCCCAAGCAAGGCGGGGAGCCACTAGGACGCAAGGGGTTACAGAAAATAGGAAGATCAGATAGGAGTGATAGAAGAAAGGATGAGGGTAGTAGATAGATTAAGGCAACTGGAGATGTCGATTGACATTACACTTGAATAGCTGGAGATTATAACTCTCAGGGAAACAGGAGAAGGGAAGAGAGTTCCACAGGCGAGAGGTGCGAGACATGAAGCTATTAGAGTAGTAGAGATGGCTACATTTATGAGTTTCGACAGTGAAGGGGTGAGAGCGGGATGCCAGCCTCGTAGGGCGCTTGAACTCATGAAGTTTGGGAACCAGCGAATGCAGTTCCTCGGAGCAATTTCCATGAAAGTATTTGTAGAACAGACAGAGGGAGGCGACGGTGCGTCTGTGAGAAAGTGACTGTAGACGAGACGCCAGGGTAGGGCCAAGTAATTTCTCTTTTTTACAAATTAAGCACATTGTTTTGCATATATCATTATTTTATTCAAAACTAGTTTTTCAGTTATTTCTAATTCCTCCTTTTCCAGGATCAATATTTCCATGATTTATTCCAAAAAAACTATTTTTTAAATTGTAAGCATATATGCTCAAAGAACATTTTTGTTGTAATCATTTCACCCCAAGCAAGGCAACAAAGTCACTAAGACAAAGTTACTGAGAGTGAAAGAATATAAGAAAAACATTATTGAGAAATGATAATAAAAGAATAGGAATTAAGAGGACAGAAGATAGTGATTGACACTGCATCTAAATTTTTGAAAATCAAAATTAACTGGAAAGCAAGAAGCTGAAAGAGCATTCCACAAGCAAGATGTACGAGAAAAGAAACTATTAGCAGAGAGCTTATGGTTACATCTAGCCAACTGAAAGATAATGATACCTTGCCACTAATCTAGTATGGCACATAAATTCATAGAGTTCACCAGAACAGTTACCATGAAAGTATTTATAGAAAAGATACAGGGAAGCTACATTACAGCAGTGGGAAATTAATTGAAGCCAAGATAATAGGTCAAGATCCTTCATCAGATTTTATCAAGGATCTCTAAATACATAGTAAAAGCACCAGATCGTATGTGGCAACAATATTCTAAGCACGGACAAATGGTTGACTTATAAATATGCAAGATAGATTCGGATGAGAAAAATTGTGTAGCATGACACAGCAAACCAACTTTCCTAGCTACAGATCTAGCAATTGATTTGATATAATCTTTTCACTTCGTGTCAGTGGAAAACAGAAGGCACAATAATTCACAGTCCTGGAGGTTAGCATCTGCCATTCTGATGGAAAGCAGAAAGGATTCTTTCAGGCAATTGATAGAAACTTCTAATGAGGAGGTATTAATTCAAGTATAAATATTTTAAATTTTACATGTACCTGCAGTTTGACTAATTACAAAATACAAGGTTAGTGTAACAGGGGATTATCCTTTCCTTAGCTAAAGCTTTTTTAAACAGCATTCAAATAAAGACACATGTTCAGGTGGCATGGGAATAATGAGTGATGTTATTGTCGGCTACACCGATTAATTCCAATAGCCATAAAATGTAGATTTGGAGAGAAAGAGAAAAGCAAATCACATGAAACTGAATACAATCAGTAAATAAAAAATGAACCATTTAGTGTGATATACATACAAAACAATTTATGACAAAGAAATAATAAGGAAGAAATATACATGTGTAGCTGATATATAAAATGTCTGTACCTGAAATGTAGAATTGTGTGAGTCTTTTTAGTACAATGAAATGTGCCCTAGTTGCGAAAGCTTCATTTTGGGAGATGTTAACACATGCATCGATCTACAATAATGAACTGACAGGAAAAGAGCCAAGCTTTGTGAGCAATCTCAAGAGAGAGAAAAAAGAAAAAGAAAGGTGTTGCTGCTTCTTTTTATACACTCTCTTGAACAATTTTGATTGTCACCATAGGAGTCTATGTAATGTCCATTGTTGTCCACAGAAATAAGTGTGACGTGCTGATTTTAATTACTGCTAAACTCCACAGTGACGGAAAAGTGTTTTAACTGATTCCCTTCCCAAAATCTGACCAAATAACGAAGCAACAGAATTTTTCTTGGTTGGGCTGAGAACGTTTCAATTACACTTTCATAGTTCTTATTTATTTATTTGAAATAATTATAAATTCTGTAAATAGGAAATAGCTTGACTTTAAGCTTAATGGCCGACTTTGGCAGCTTTTAAGTGAACATTAAATAAAATAATTTAATTAATTAATCAATTTTAATTAGTAAATATTAAATGAAATAATTAATAATTATTTCCTTCCTCTGACTTTGAATTGAAAATTATTGAAAATTAAGAAATTAAGTAAAAATAAAAGTCTATCCACAAGACAGACATTAGCACAGTAATTGGAATCGGTAAGCCAAGTTCAAATTCCTACCTCATATTTTGCATTCACTTTTGTACAAATGTCCTTCTGGCTGGCATTAATCTGTCTCTTCCTTCTCAGCTATAGATTAAGTAGTAGAGTAGTCTGTGCTTTCTAGCCTTGAGTGGCAACCAGTCTAAGAGAAGGGAAATAGGAAACCACTCCAGTGTCTTTATTACAAAGGCATGGCAATTCACAGATAATAAAAATAAAATCTTTTTTTATTGCTATCATTTGCCTAATTCAAGGCCCAAGAGCCACTCAGATTAGAAAATTACTAAATGGAGTAGTTTTATAGACATAAACATTATAGATTATGAGAATATATAGGCAATTTTAGTAGGTGGAGAAGCATCCTCTCAGGAGTCTGTTCCACAAAACAGCAGCCTTTAGAAAGAAGCTGTGTATATGGCATAGCAGGTCTTAGCTGTCAAGATCTCAACTGGTGGAATAAGGGAATGTAGTTCGTCAGAACATTTTCCATGGAAATAGCAATAGAGTAGCAATAGTCTTGCAACATTGTGTTGAGAGGAAAACGGTTGTAGGATGGAAAATAATTTATCACCCCCAAAGCCATGTGAAAGCTTTTGAACTCTGTTGAGGAAGGAAACAGAGGATTGGGCAGTTCCAGCCCAGATGTGGCGACAGTATTTCATGTTTGGTCTGATCTGTTTCATCGAGAATTTCATTACATTATAATAAATGATTGAGTCAACTAGCTAGTTATAATAAGGGTTGATTGATTTTATGACATATCAACCTTTGTTGTGTTAAAGCATGTTGAAATCAGCCCTATTTATTTGAGAATTTATTTGGTTTAGAGATAGGTAAATATTGCTCATTTATATTTAAGTTTGTAAGCATTTACTTGGTTTCAAAATTGGTTGCTTATATTTGAGACTGTAAGCAGTTATTGGTTTGAGAGTGGGTAAATATTGGTCATTTATATTTGAGGCTCGAAGCAATTAATGGTTTGGGTATTTACTTGGTTTTACAAAATTGGTTGAGTCTATATATTTGAGACTTATATTTGAGGCTGTAAGTTAAATAAGTTATTGGTTTGAGAGTCTATAAGGGTTCGGGAGTATGTAAATATTGGTCATTTATATTTGAGGCTCGAAGCAATTAATGGTTTGGGTATAGTTAAATAAGTCTCACTTATATTTGAATCTGTATTTACATGCTTCCTAAATTTATTGGTTGCTTATATTTGAGTCTATAAATTTAGGTTCGGGAGTATGTAAAATTTGGTCAATAAATATTGGTTGCTTATATCTGAGTCTATTAATGGTTTCATTTACTTGGTTAGAGTATATCTGTAAATTTACTTGGTCAGTATGTAAATATTGGTCACTTATATTTGAGGCTGTAAGCAATTAATGGTTCGGGTATAGTTAAATAAGTCTCACTTATATTTGAATCTGTAAGTATTTACATGCTTCCTAAATAGGTAAATATTGGTTGCTTATATTTGAGTCTATAAGCATTTAATTGGTTCAAGAATATGTAAATATTGGTCATTTTATTTGAACCTCTAACCATTTTTGTTTGGGAATAGTTAAATATTAGTCATTTATATTTGAGTCTAATTATTTCCTTAATATTGCTATAATAGTGATTTTTCATATATATGTTCAGTTTGTGGCTATAGGTATTTGAGCTGTCAATGAATGAGCGTGAATAGAAGAAAAGAGAAGGGAACAGTTGTGTATGTGGATGCTATAATACTCTCTTAAACTGAACTTGAAATCAAGCATTAAGTTGGCAATTCCCATTTACAGAATCTTACTCAGGAGATTAAGAAACTTTGTTGGAAGCCAAAAAGAGGCATTTTTTAATTAGTTATTACTGATATAATACAGCAAAAATATTCAAAATTAAACAAGGAATTAGGAATATTCTTGTGTTTTGTCACTAGATGTCATTAGGAGAGTTTAGCTTTATCCAACTTCATTCAAAATGATTGATTTCAATGGCATTATGACTGCTGTAATATCAGAATGTCAGAAGGCATGGTGGAGTAATGGATAGTGGTTCAGATTGAGGAATCGGAGAGCTGAGTTCAAATTCCAGTCAAATCCATTACATTCACTTACATGCTAATACCCTTGGGAAAGGTATGAATCCTCTTATTTTTCCACCAGCTATGGGTAAATAGCAGGACAGACTGGGTTCTAGAGTCTTGGATGGCAATTGGTCTACTGCAGAAAGAAATGGCAACCTACTGTGGAAAAAAATCTGCCTCATTGGTTATGTATTGAAAGAGACATGATCACCTAAGTGTGTATCATGCATGGCACATAACTGACTGAATATCAGAATGCATTTTTTAAAATATTTTCTCACAATTGGCATATCTTTGTTTCTTTATTGTACTTAATTAAAACCCCCACAGTGATAGGATGTGACAGTTTAATTTGGGGTGCCTATAAGCATACATATGGGTCAAGAAAAAAAGTTACCCAGTCCTGAAACAAGTCATGCTGGTGTCATCATCCATCAATCCTTCCACTTCAAAGACTTCAGAAAACAGAGATAACCTTTCAGGCATCAACGTTCATGACTCTCCCCAACTTCCTATCATTCAAATCTCAAAGTAATATATGTTGCTTTACTATCCTTTCCACTCCCTGTACAATCATTCAATTAAACAAGCTCATTATTCTGTTTCCCTTGGTCCCTCTTTCCTTCAATATATCCTGTGAGTTTCAAATTATCCAAGCTCTCTTTCCTCATTATATATTGTAGAAATTTCAATGATTTCTTTCTTATTCTAAATATGTAAGTTCTCTTATTGTTTCCATTTTTCTTAAAACTTCCTATTTGCTCCCATTCTCTTGCCATGGTATTCTCAGCATCCTCTGTAGAACCACAACTCTGTGTTAAATAATAGTTTAGCAGACTATTATTTTTTTGAGGAAGTGTATCTCTGCTTGAACCTCCTGAGGTTGACCTTAAAGGTCAGATTGAAGACAAAATAAGGAAATTGATTTTGACTGGCTGAACAAGTGTGAAAAAGAAGATAGATAAAGGTTTTTCAGTGAGTCAGCTCTTAACCATCAAACAATGTAGATGTGTTTTCTTTTGTGTCTGAAATGGCCCCCAGTGGAGAGGGAACGACCCCACTGGATAGTTAGAAAATGTAGACATTGATGACATTAATAAAACTAGATATGTTAAAATTCCCTGTGTTGAATTTTTTTTTATCTCTGAACCCAAAACAATCAGCGATTACTGGACATAAGAGAAGTATGCAACTTTATTAACAAATTGACGCTGTCACCCAAGAACTCCCCAGCACAAGGGGTGGCTATACAGCATCTGTTGCCTCAAGTGTCCTCTTTGTTTGTGAGAAAATCATTTAGAATTCACTGCCATATAGGAAAACGACAGCTCAGCACTCTGTTCTTTTTCCTGTTTGCTAATGCTTTGCTTAGCTTTTGGATGATATCTTTCACTATTCCAATACGCCTGTTATTTTTGCAACACATTTTCCATCACTTTATAGATATTTAAACTTCTGTAATTACTTGATTTTGACATCTCTTTATAGCTGTTCCTCTTGCTTACAACCATACACTTTGCCTTCATGCAATTGCCCTTTCTTCTTTTTCTTTCCTTTACTAAGTTATCTTGGAGTTCCTGTAGTTTTTTGTCTTTCGGTACATTGCCATTGCGATATATTTCCTCATGATTCAACAACTATTTGGTATTCCCAAGCAAGCTTTATTGAAATCAAAATGATTTTATAAGGAAGCATGAAATGAACAAAGAGTAGCTATTACTGATCCCAAACTCAATTTCTGATTTAATATCCTGCCTCTTCTTGACGACCATCATTTTCAAAACAGCCCATTTAAATATGTAATTAGAGTCTTCATTTATACAGAGAACTTTTCTATCTCTTAAATCCCTTACCACAATACTTTGAAGCACAAATTAAGGAGAGTAATTAATTGATATATTTACATATATATGCGTGTGCATGGCGTAACATTTTGCATTTGCATAAACTGAGTTTGCAGTTCAAATTCCAGACATTTTGTACTGATATCTTTGGAAAAGGCATGAATCTATCTCCTCTTCCTACTATGGGTAAGTAGCAGGGCAGACTGTGGTTTCTTTAGTCTTGCCAGGGTAACCAGTCTAGAGGAAGAAAATAGGGAAGGTTTGTGTCCAACAGTGGACTGAGCAAATGGAAATTGATAAACAATAAATACAAAAGCCGTTTATCATACAACAACCAGTGTTTCAATGTGATATGTATGTAAGCCTATATATATATATATATATATATATATATATATATATATAGTTTATGGCTATATCACATTGAAAAACACTGATTATGACTATAAGCCTCTCTCTCTCTCTATATATATATATATATTTTTAAATAAAAAACAGGCCACTTTTAAGGTTCCATATAATAAATTATTTCACCACAGCCCTTTTAAAAGGACTGCAGATCATCAGACTTTACTTCAAACAAAAAATGAAAAGAAAATTTACATTTTTTTGACGGGCCGTGTTAAACATATATAAATTAACGAAGTGAGGAAGTGAGGGGGAGAGAGAAGACATGAGTGAGTTAGCAGACATTGACACATTCAAATGGTTAACTTCACGGAAGTTATATATTGATATCGAAGGGGTAGAGAAGAAAAAACCCATAGAGAGAAAAAAGAGAAGAAAGTTAAGAGAGAAGATGTCACTAATTTTCTTTGTGAAAAAAGGCTAGAAACAGACGTTGTTATTTTGCTTTACTTTGAAAGTGCTCTCTGGATTTTATCCTCCTTAGGTTTACCCATACGGATTACCTAATTTTTCATAAACTAAATATATATGGGTTTCATGTTCTCTGCGATTATCAGACAAACTGATTAATTTTTGAAACTTTGTGTTTATTTATGATTGTGTATATCTGTGTCTTTATGATAGTGGGAGGAAAAATTGTCATCAGAACACCACTCATGCATACACAGACATACATACATGCATTGCAGCTCACACAAACATAAACATATATGAACAGATATGACTGGATGTGTATGTATATGAGTGATTTCAAATAAGTAGTGTGCATATATAATATATAAATAATATATATAAAATTGCATATATATATATATATATATATATATATATAATTAAAATTAATTGATTTAAAATATGGTTTTTTTACACACAGTTCTAACCATGTTTCAAAAAATGGAAGCTAAAAGCCCCGAATTTTTCATTTTTGAAACATGGTTAGAACTGTGTAAAAAAACCATATTTTAAATCAATTAATTTATAATATTAATGCTCTGCAAATTTACATTGAGCACTATTTTGTAAAAATAAAAGTATCTATAAGAACACCGGATTATATATCTTGCTGTTCTTTCTTTTTATTTATATACATATATATATATATATATATATATATATATATATATATATATATTCATATACATAGACATTTATATATATATATATATATAAAAAACAATCTCATATGATCACCTGTTAAGCAACGTTGAAACTGATAGTTGAATGTTTGTGTATACCAGGTGATGTAAACATGGATGTGTGAGTGATGTATTGGATAATGACTTCATAATCACCATTAGACTCATCCAACTCTTTCCAAATCCTCTGCACTGTCCTCAGATTAACAACCAAACACTCTGAAATGTTCCAGTGCAAATGACAGGCAATGCAGCATGCCATTTCCAAATTTCTGATGGAGTGAATTGCCTCATGGTATTCTTTCTCTTACAGTGACCTGCTGACCATACTGTACAGTGCAGTTGACAAAATCAAAAACAAACAATGCACATATGTAAAATTGAATCATTTTTTAATGAGACTTGCATATATATATATATATATATATATATATATATATATATATATGCATGTCTCATTAAAATGATTTTAATGAGAGTTGTATATATATATATATATATATATATATATATATATATATATATATATATTATTAAGTTTCTAAATAATAAAAATCTATTAAACAATAGACATGAGTTAATGGTTTTTGCCGACATCATCAAATTTTTGCATTGAATAATTAGCATAAAAACAAACAATAAAATAATTTTTAAAATCCATAGTCCTAATAAATAGTTTAAATACCCTACAAAAAAAGATAACCCTTTATGAAGTCATCAAAAAACAAATGTTACGGCAGTTTTTTATATACACAATACCCTTTCAGAAAAAAATAAAATAAAAAAATAAATAAATCTCCATAGACACGTAAACCAGACTAGGCAAAATCATCTTCCATTTTTAAATTCAGATACCCCAACCTTACCCTGACTTGACATCTATGAATGTAACTCTATACTGACACAAATTATTAACACCCTACACCCCTTCTATTTAAACAATCGCTCTAGCCGTTACCATGGAAATTTTGATTTCAATAAGGAATATGCTATTAAAACATGTAAATTTCAGAAATAAGTTATTCCAAAAAAAATTTCGCTTGAAGATGGAACAGAGCTTACTTTAATTCAATTTAATTCAAATAATTATATTGAAGTTTTCGGCTCTTGTTTTGAAACATGAGAACTCTTATGTAGTGTGTTAGAATCATATTTTTAAATAAATAATTATATTTATGCTCTACTTTTGTATCGAGCACTTTTTTTAAAAATAATAACAAAAATACTAAAGAACTTTGGATTATTTACCTAACGAGTTCTTTCCTATGTTCTATATATTTTCACATATATATATATATATATATATATATACATATATATATAAATCTCATTAAAAATGACTGACAAGGTACTGTAATTAAGCTTTTTATTCAGTTTTTATTGTGTTTGTATAAGTGTTTTCTTTTCTGGACATAAAGTGTGTAAAAATTGTCCAAATGTTCTGTATGTCCAAGTGCTTTTGGCTATACTTTCTTCTATTATCAAGGATGAATTTCATTTTTACTTTAACTGAATGTATGGATTGTTTTACACATATTTCTAGAGTTATAGGAATGTTTTATTTTCCAAACACGGTTGGCACATGGCAATTGATCTGATGAGCTTTACTCCTTGCTACCTCATCTGCATGAATTAAAGTGATCTACTAGAATGGCAGCTAGTTTTCACCATTTTACTGCTGAATTAGCTAGATGAAAACTGTATGTTCGATTCTAATAGTTTCTTTTCTCACACTTCTTGCCTGTGGAACATTCTTCTGGTTTCTTTTTTGCCCTGCCCACTAAAATTTTCAAAAATTTGAATGCAACATCATTTTCAATCTTCTATCTTCCTGAAACCTGTTCTTTTATTGTCCTTTTTCCATATTAAAGTCTTCTCATTCTATATCACTTCCAGTAAAGGGGGAAATGAATAAAGAAAAAATAATCCCCTGATGAGCAGATTAAATCTGTAAAACTTGAAGTTGAGAAGTTTTTAAAGTTTTATTTGATTACTGTTAATGTTTTATTTCTTAATATTGAGCACTTTAATTACAAAGACTGCTTGCCTTAAAAGCATTATCCTCCAGAAATTCTCATCGACTATCATTATGGTATGGGGTGTAATTCATAGTATGAATCATTTCAAACTTCTGGAGTCCATGATAAAGATTCATTCAGAACAATGCATATCCATTCTGTCCAATGGATTGATTATTTGGACAAAACAGGATCCTGTTCAGGGATGATGCAATTCCATGGCATATTTAAAAAATGACTTCAGAATGACAGATCTAAAATGGCTGTGTCAGTTTCCTGATATGAATGCAAATAAAAATGTCTCTTAGGGATTTGGAAATGTTTAGACAGTTTTTAGGAATTTGGTGGTTTGAAGAGCAAAACTTGGAACTAAAAGCAAATCAACCAGATTTTAATTTGCTTAATGAAATATTTTTTTAAAATATTTAGCCCATTGAACGGAGTGTTTTGTTTAAGAGAGAGGGGATGAATCCTCACTCCATATGAAGTATAGGACCATCTCTACACACAACCAGTTTTGAATTGGCAACCAAGGCTGTATGGCCCAGTCTGCCCTGCTATTGAAACTATAAGTAGCAGGGGAGAAGAAATCTGTGCCAAAATGAATGCAATGAAGTTGATTAGAATTTGAACTCTCTATGTGGATCCCACTTTCTATGCTAATAACACCTACACACATCTGTAAATTTGTTTGAAAATAAAGATATTTCCAATCATCACATCATATCATTTTCAACTTTCTCATTATTTGAGTGAGTATATATATATATATATATATATATATATATATATATATATATATATATTTATATTTATTATGCAGTGTTACATTAGAACATGCACATACCCACTACAAAACTGTACATCTTGTTTCAATGTTAAAAAATCTTTTTCATCAGGTGGGGAATCACGATGAGCCCTGTTTTAAATTAATGCTGAAATCTTACTCTTCATTCTTTTACATTTGGATATAAATATATATATATATATATATATATATATATATATATATATATATATTTACACCAGCTACAAGAATCACTGTTGGTGAGTCTTCCCCATTTCTATGTTTATTTCTTGCACCGCTAATGAAGGACACAGGCATGCCCAAAAATTCCAGACTAATAACCTTAATCTCCGTGCTTCATTTCTATCTTGTGGTTAATAATTAATATTTAATAAATGTTTCACATTGGTACCCTTTCGTTTTCCCTTGTTTTATTAACCAACCTATCTGTTTTACAAACTATAAGAAGCACATGTGGATTCTTCCTTCTAATTATATATATATAATATATACTAATTATATATATATATATGATAAGCAAATATAAATGGATATAAATCCGACAGAATGAAGAAAATATCTGGAAAAACAAAACAAAAATCCTTAAAATGCGATTATGTTGTTTTAATATGAATGAAATGTCGACGTCTGACGTTTTGGTTTAATAACGAACTGTATATATGAAAAATCTTTCCATCAGAATCAAATTTATAAAATTTTTAAGAATACGTTGTGAAAGCGTCGCCCATTTGACGACAACATGACCACGCTCAAATGGAAAGCTGATCATTTAAAATTTTCATTTATCCGTTTTGGATAAGATTTGTTTTTATGTCCATCGTTTTCATCGTGTTATACAGATTATGTTAATTGTATTTTTAATGAATATTGTCCTGAAGAAGGTTATTAAACCGAAACGTCAGACGTCGACATTTCATTCATATTAAAACAACATAATCGCATTTTAAGGATTTTTGTTTTGTTTTTCCAGATATTTTCTTCATATATATATATATATATATATAAATAATTAATAATCAAACAAATTCCTTTACCTTATATGGAGAATAGGCTATTTCAGCAGGTGATGAAAATGGTCATCTGTCTTTTCAACTCTGGGGTGAAATGCCAGATGAAAAGACAGACAACTACTTTCATCGCTTGCTGAAATAGCCTATTCCCCATATGAGGTAAAAGGATTTGTTTCATTATTAATTATATTCCTCTGTATAAATAAAATACATCAAGCTCTTTCTTATGAATTAGTTCTAATACTTTTATATTACTAGGTTCCATCTGGATTATATACCAACAGATTTTTTTTATCTTACTATATATATATATATATATATATATATATTTCGGTTTATATGTTTTTTATGGATACACCTATTTGAGAAAATGCTCTGTTTTTTAATTAAATGGTATTAATTACATTAAACCTGCCTGAATGTTTGAGAAGTTTTGTAGAAAATATACATTCTCCGACAGGAATCAAACCTGTAACCAATATGGAACTGTCATTCAGCCACAGAGAAATTCTGGTTAAAAGCAGTAATTCAAACTTTCCTTGCCATAAGCAATATATAAAACCAGTTATGCCCCTTGAGTTTTTTTATTCAAGGCATAAGTGTCAGAACGAAATATAAATATGGTTGAAAAAGCTAAAAGCAAAACCTTTTAAAGTAAAACAATTTTCCGAAAACCCACATGTAGGTAAAACAATTTTAATAATTTTCTGTAAGCATACATCTATTATGAATATTACATATGAATATATAAAAAGATTAGGTGTTTTTCCAAAATTTATTTTCTCTATGCAGCAACTTTTTGTACAGATTTTCTAACAACTTCACTTTTTACTACTTATATATATATATATATATATATATATATATATATGAATAAAGACAAAGGGAATACTTTTCTTTATCAATGCATTTCATCCTCTGCTGTATTTTATATAAAGGATTTTATTTAATAACATAAACTCATATTTAGCAAAATAAAATTTTAAACATTTTGAAAAGCTAAAGCATATCTAAATTTTAAATATAAACTTTTATAAGTAAAAAAATTTTTTCCCATCATGGGACCAAAATCCAAATAAAAGGAAAATTTGATGAATAATTTTATATCTAAGTATACAAAATTGTTCTCATTATGACATATTACATAAAGATTTATAAAAGAATTTAGTAATTTAAATTTCTCGAAGATTAGGTGTTTTTCCAAAATTTATTTTCTATGCAGCAACTTTTTGTACAGATTTTCTAACAACTTAACTTTTACTAGACCTTATATATATATATATATATATATTTATATATGAATAAAGACAATTATATCTTTTCTATCATTGATCAATTTCATCCTTTCGGGCGGTACATTTTTGTTTTTATTGAGGTAAAGGATTTTATTTAGTTGTGATAAAAGAATATTGTCATAAGACAATCATTATTTAGTCAGAAATAAAAATCTTTTTATCTGATTTGACTTTTTTAACAGAATCTGTATAGTCCATTTTCATTAAGATTTCGATTGTTCCAAAAATTTCCCTTTATCCAAATTGGGTGTCTTTCAAGAAATATCTGGTTTTCATGCTTTTATCATGTCTTTTCCCTTTATTCAATATTCTTCCAATTGTCTTTAAAAAATTCGTATTTAAGATATCACAGACATATTTTGGGTTGAGTCGTGTTTTTTTTTTTTTCTTTCTTTTCTTTCTTTCCCTTTTCTTCTTCCCTTATTCCAAGTACAATCTTAGTGAATTATTTTCAACTCAATTATTTTCCGTTTTAAAAAAATCAACAACCTGTTTAGTAAAACCGAGTAAGAAAAAAATATATATTTCTATAATATTTCTATAATGCACCACATATATATATATATATATATAGGTATGTGGCAGGTGGTTAGAATGTTTGTTTTCCAACCATAAGACCTGAATTGAATCTCACCATCATCAATTTGTTGTTATTGGGAAGATGATCCCAACTTGCGACATTGCTGGAAAGTGCCTTCAACCCAAGCCACATGTTAACCAAAGCCTTGTGAGTGAAATTGGGTAGATACAACTGTTTGAAAGCTGTCGATGGTTACACTGGCACAAAGTCACAAGCCATCGTGACCAAGGGTTTGATCATACTGGCCTTGCTCAAATTGCTGATCATGAAAGATTAGGCATTTTTTCCTAAAAGCTGCACCTAAAGTCCACTCAGCCCACTCCAGGTTGGCTCTGTGGGTGTTGAACAAACACAAATGTGCCTGGGCAAGCATCTGCAATGGAGTGTCTCATTGTCCTAGTAAACAGGCATTCTCAGAAACAAGCCACCAGCTACTATTATTTGGAAAACATTTATCAGCTTAAATATCCTCATAGCCATCAAAGTTTGCGTCTGATCCTAAGGGAAAAATCTCAAAATAATAAAAAAAATGGCACCAATGTTCAGAGAACTTAAAATAATTACTTTATTACTTATCTTAATGTATCTTTTTACTTATAATTATTGCCATGTTGTATTAAATCATGTCAGTGCATTATTTAAAGAAATTATCTGTAAATAATGAATACTGATTTTTTATAGCCAAATGTCACATATTATTGTCAACTAAAACTTTTTTTTACATTTACATAAATAGCAAAGTAATCGTTCTATGTAATGCAGTTAATTGAAATAAATATTGTGTAATTTGTAAAAAAAATTAATGTTCATTGACTACTGAAATGTCTTTAGCTAATTCGTTTCATTTTTACAGTTGGTTCACTTGTAAGTGAAAAATATTTTTTAGTGAAAGAAGTTACATCACATTCTATCACCCAGAGGGTTGTTTATCATAAAACATTGTCTTTATAACATTTGAGTTTATAACTGTACATTTTTACCTTATAATTAATTGAAATTTGTTTCTTATTTTTAGACAAAAAAATTGATCTTTTCTTTTTTTTCAAGCAAAAATAAAAACAATCATGAGAATTTTTTTCTTTTTATTTTAATTAAATTTTGAAATAGGGTGTCAGTTTCCCTCTAAAAGGTTTTGAACATACCTACACATATGGTTTATATTTCCTGCAAATTTCATCATCTGCAAGCAGTTTTGGAATCTATGTATTACATATAATGAGACCCTGCTGAATGCAAATACAAGAGATGGGCATAAATCAACTGGAATTAAAATGCTGTGAAAGCTGTAAACACAAAACAACATAGTCAGGTTATGCAATAATTATTGTAACAGCCAGAAAAGCCTCAATATCAAGTTCACATCACAACAAAAATGGCTGCTACCATAAAACAGTAAACAAAAACTATTGTAAGGTGTAATAAGATTTTTGCATGTCAGGGGCAAAAACCTACTTTAACTTACAGAATATTTGACTGAAGAACACAAGTTCCAGTGGACGGGTATTCCTTTTCAGCTCTTGGAATGGTATAGGGGAGATGTGGACTTCCTGGAACATGTAATTATAGGTGATAAGAACTGATGCATCACATTATATAGGGTCAGTATGTAAGTAATCTAGCCATTTGTTATTAACAAAAAATAGCCTGTCTAGGGCAATGGTACCATAGTCCTCTTCAAAATATTCCCTTTGGACTTCACATACTTATTGTAATGCCCCTTCCACTTTTCAGAATTGTTATCACATTCTCCTTAATCTCGCCCAATATATGTAATCACCACTTTTTGAATGCTGAATTTAGATTTGGGAAAAGCCAGAAGTTGTAGGGGACCAGATCTAGATTGTAGGGGGAGCTGACAAATGTTAGTGATGAGTTGTTTTGTTAAAAGCCCAACATGTTCTTTTTAATCAAATAATGCCACCAAGATACGAGGGGTTACCAGACATGAAAAAGAAGGAAAAGACTTTAGAAGGAACCAGAAACCCAATCCTAAACAGAAAAGAAGGGATAAACCTCTACTCCTGTTCAAAAGACATGGGAAGAGTGTCAACTGGATGATACACGAACCTATCTACTCCTATTGAAAGAAAATAAATAAATAAATAGTATAAATTTCAAAGTTTTATGCAGAGACTTTAGAAGTATAAAATTGCAGTAGAATTTAGAAGGAACTTGAAATCCAATCATAAACAAGAAACAAGAGATAAATCTCTACTCCTGTTCAAAAGACAGGGGTGGTGTTTGAACTAGATGTTGGGTGAATCTATATACTCCTATTGTGGAAAAATAAATAGTAAAAATTTCAGAGTTTAGGTTGAAACATTAGAAGTATCAAAATAAATTTGAATTTAGAAGGAACCAAAAACCCAATCCTAAACAGGAAAGAAATGATAAATCTCTACTCCTGGTCAAAAGAATGGGGAGGAGTGTGCACTGGACAATAGGTGAACCTGTCTACTCCTATTGAAGAAAAAAATAAAATAAATAGTATAAATTTCATAGTTTAGGTGAAGACAAAAGTAGAGATTTAAAGTAGAATTTAGAAGACAGTTGACTGCTAGACGTTTCATAAAAGTCTATGGAATTCAAAGATCATCATCTAATTCTCACACTGTCAATTGGCAATTTCATTTGATTACAGCCCACATACATTCAACATTTTTGAGAGTTCTGCTTGATGAGGGCCTTTCAGAATGTGGATTTCCAGCCAAGTGTGAAGTGTCAGTACTCAAATTTTATCTGAACATATTAGATAATCTTTAAAATATTTCTTAATCTTTAAAATCTTTCTTAATCATGTGAACACTTTTTACTGATGAATGTCTAAATTTCAAGCAAAAATTGATGCCTATTCGTTTCAACTGAAATGGTCATACAAGATGCAAACTCAATCAGTGGTATTTCCACTGTTGACTGAGTAACTCCATGGAGTGTCTGCTTATGCATACACAGTAAGGTTATATTACACATTTATATATATATATATATATATATATATATATATATATAGTAAGTCAGAATGTTGGCAAGTAAACTGGCTACCCCACTCCATGTTCTTGTGAGTAAGGCAGTTTGTTAGCAAGCCAGTAGGACAAAAAATAAGACCTAACAAAGAGCAGAAGAACTCTTGATGAGTCAACAGCCAGTTAACTAGAAGTGGTATCTCTATAAACCACCATGGAGAAGGCAACGGGAAACTACTCCACTGTTTATCCCAAGAAATATCATGGCAAATAACACACACATAATGAAACATAACAGCTTCAATTAACTCCTCGACCAGTAAGGATTGACATGTGCAACAGGTGTCACCTGACTGTCATCCAGTGACTGCTAACATAAATGGCATAAAGGGGATAAAATTCCTTGGAACCTATCCCTTGCGCGGAAAGGAGTGACATGAGTGACAGGTGTCACCAGACTGTTATCCAGCAACTGCTCACATCAAACAATTCTTGGGACATGGAACATTAGGGCATTGAACAATTGCGGCCAGTTAGAAAATGTAAAACAGGAAACAGTAAACAGGCTAAAAATCAACATCTTAGGTGTATGTGAAACTAGGTGGCCAAACAATGGAGATTTTGTCAGTGACAATCACAGGATTATATATGCAGGCAGAAAGAAAAACGATAAAGGAGTAGGATTAATACTAGATCAAGAATTCAAGAAATGCATTCTGGGATGCTAACAGAAAGAATTCTGGTAGTTAAGCTGAAAGGAAAGCCTTTCAACGTAACCATCATAATAGTGAATGCACTGGCAGCACAATGTAAGGAAGAAGAAATCAAATCTTTCTAGTCAATTCTAGACAACACCAATTCACATTTAAAATTGGTTCAAGTTATCAAAACACCCTTTATATGTTATATTTTTGTCCTCCATGTGTTTCTTTTCAGTCTTCGTTATGTTAACATATGCCAAAAAAGTGAATTCTTATGGTGGTTTTCAAAGCATACCTTCAATGTGACACAAGGCTGAAAGTATGGGGCACTCAGTGAAGATAAAACTCACTACTTAGTCATAATTGAACTAGCAAGACAAGCTAGCTAACTGTTATACCATGTCGAAGCATCCTAGAAATGTGTTGCTATGTCCTAGATTATTACTTTACTATTTCAGGATATTCTAGATTATTACTTTACTATTTCAGGATATTCTAGATTATTACTTTATTATCTCAGTATATCCTAGATTATTACTTTACTATTTCAGGATATTCTAGATTATTACTTTACTATTTCAGTATGTCCAAGATTATTACTTTACTATTTCAGTATATAGTAGATTATTACTTTACTATTTCAGGATATCCTAGATTATTACTTTACTATTTCAGTATGTCCAAGATTATTACTTTACTATATCAGGATATCCTAGATTATTACTTTACTATTACATTATATCCTAGATTATTACTTTACTATTACATTATATCGTAGATTATTACTTTACTATTTCAATATATCCTAGATTATTACTTTACTATTTCAGGATATTCTAAATTATTACTTTACTATTTCAGTATATCCTAGATTATTACTTTACTATTTCAGTATGTCCAAGATTATTACTTTACTATTTCAGTATATCGTAGATTATTACTTTACTATTTCAGGATATCCAAGATTATTACTTTACTATTTCAGTATATCCAAGATTATTACTTTACTATTACAGGATATCCTAGATTATTACTTTACTATTACAGTATATCCTAGATTATTACTTTACTATATCAGTATATCCTAGATTATTACTTTACTATCTCAGTATATCCTAGATTATTACTTTACTATTTCATTATATCCTAGATTATTACTTTACTATTTCAGGATATCCTTGATTATTACTTTACTATCTCAGTATATCCTAGATTATTACCTTACTATTTCAGGATATTCTAGATTATTACTTTACTATTACAGTATATCCTAGATTATTACTTTACTATTTCAGTATGTCCAAGATTATTACTTTACTATTTCAGGATATCCTAGATTATAATTTTACTATTTCAGGATATCCCAGATTATTACTTTACTATTTCAGGATATCCTAGATTATTACTTTACTATTACAGTAGCATAGGTGAGTGATGTAAGTGATTATTCACAGACAATCATGGATACATTCTGGCTTACACAGAACATCACATTGCAATGCATCGTAAGAACAGAACTCTATCATAAGTTGAGGATCCCCTATACTAGGACAAATATTCAAATAGATTAAAACTTTGGTCTTAGGTGGATGAAGTTTTATAATTCTCCATCTTCTTTTGTTTTATCTTTCTTCTCTAGTTTGCTCAAATAAATGGCATTCCTTTTTCTTTTACCTGTCAGTCTTAATTTGGTTTCCAATGGATCAGAGGCCACAAGAAAACTACAAACTCCAGCATTATTAATCCATCTGCTGCTTTATTTTGTTACACTGAATCGTAAAGACAGTGATTTTTTAAAGTTCCCATTCAGCTACACTCTTTTCAGTCAATCATATGGCATGCCAATAACCAGACATTTTCCATCATATCTAAAGAGATGATATAGGCCAGGGAGGAGAAGTTGATTCAGAACTTTCACTTTATTCCCAATCTTTATTATTCTTTTACATTCCAAGAGATATACAAGCATCTTTTTTTTTTAATCATTTCATCTCCAAACAAGGCAATAAAACCATTAACCTGCAAGAGGTTACTGAGTGTTAGAGAATATGAGAAAAAGTACTATTAAGGAGAAAGTTGAATAAAAGAATAAGAATTAAGAAAACATATAATGATTGGTATTGCATTTCAATTTTTGAAGATCAAAATTGACTGGAAAGGATGAAACAGGAAGAAAATTCCACAAGTGAGAAGTTCAAGAGAAGGAACTGTTAGCATAGAACTTATGGTTGCATCTAACTATTTCAGTTGTAAAATGATGAGATATAATTACCAATCTAGTATTGCACTTAAATTCATAAAGTTTAGGTAACATAGAAGAAAGTTCATTAGAAAAATTACCATGAAAGTATTTTATAGAAAAGACATAGTGAAGCTACATTACAGTGGTGGAAAATTGAGATGCCAGGTCAGGACCAATAACATTGCAGATTCTTCTTTGGATTTTATCAAGAATTACTAAATATACAGCAGGACCACCAGACCAGATGTGGCAGCAATATTTAAAACAAGTCTAAAAAAAATAAGAATAAAAAAAAATCTGGTAGCAACTATGTGGACATCTTTTATCAACAGTGGGTAATGATTTGATGAAGTGGGTTTGGCAGGGTGACAGTGAGGCACAATGCAATGCTTGGTCAGAGGTTGGCTGTGGGAAGAGGTTTTTAATTTCATGAATCACCTCAAAGAGTAATTGATACGATTTAACATAATCTTTGCCGGAATTAATTAAATTGTGTCATTCAATATGAAACATCATCAGGACCTACATATGGGGGAGATAAATATGTTTGCATTTAGACCCCACCCAATCCAGTGCCCCTATTTATTTCTGCCCTCCCCACTACCAACTAATGCTCTTCAGGACTTCCGCTGTGTTCTTTTAATAAAACAGAATTTAATCATCAGATCCCAGTTTACTTGTATTTTATTTTTAGTCATATTTAATTTTTTTTTTATTGTTTTTAAGAGAGTTTGTTGAAAGTCCATTGCATATTCTTTATTTATTTTCCTTGACAGCACCAGAAGCACAGTGAAGTGAATTAAAATGCTTGTTGTCAGTGTCAGTTAATCATGTGTCATTTGAATGAAACAAATACATTAAATTTGGCACTGTAGGAAGAATATGTTCCTTGGCCAGTTCAGATTACAGAGAATGTTCATTTTTTGTTCTCTTTATTTTATTTATTTTTCATTAAAAACAAAGAAAAGTTAAATATGAAGACATTTACCCAGATGTTCAAGCAACTTGAAGCCTGAAATCATATTTTTTCAAGTGGAAAGCTAAAACAAATAAGGCTGAAAAATAGATTTATTTTCGTATTTCGCATCAACAGAAATGCCATCTTCTAATGATGTAATCATCTTACATTTTTATGTGTGTGTAGATTTTATTAGCATGCAAGTTTAACCAGGCGGTTGAAAATGGTGACATATTTTATTAAACCATTGCTATTGTTAGATTTTCACTGTTTTTTTTTTACAGTTAATGTTTTACGTATGCTGTATATGCTCATGTATAAGCCAATTTCATGTCTATCAAACCCTGAATTTTTTTCATGCATTTAACCCCTCCACAAAAATGTACTCATGTATAGTGCAAACAGTCACTGAAAATGCATGATTTTTTAACCTCTTCAAAAAGATTACCTGTGTATAGTGCAACCCCCTATATTTTGCTTAAAATACAAATCATAAAACTTACACTATACTTGGGTATATACAGTTGTTGGTCATTAAACATTTCATCATTGTCATAAGAAAAAACACTGTCACCTGACATTCAAAGGGAAATAATCAAAGTTAACTTAAGGAAAATATATGCACATCCATTTTGCATATTATATTGTAAGATACATTATATATATATATATATATATATATATATATATATATATATATATATATATATATATATATATGAAAAGTGTATATAAATATAAATAAATATAAGTATGTATAATTATTTATATATTATATCTCTGATACTTATTAGAAAGCGCTCAATATTAATCAGTTTGTCTGACGATCGCTAAAGCGTGAAAACCTAGGGTCACAAACTCACATCTATTCAACCAAATATATATATATATATATATATATATATATATATATATATTCATCCATAGACAGATTGTTTCACAGCTTATCAGTGTGACTAGACATCCGATTACTTCTAACCAGGATTGAAAACCGCTGATTCGACATCAGTCATAGATTTTCCCTATAAGTCATCGTCTTATAGGGAAAAGTCGAATTTTACGTATTTATTCTGTGAATAAACACACCCTACATATATATATATATATATATATATATATATATATATATAAAAAAACACCTACATATATATATATATATATATATATATGATAGAAATTAAGGAGGATTTGAGATAATTAATTCATTGAGTTTAGTAGAAACCTCAACAGAATGCAGAAAGCACTGGACGGCCGTTTCTAATAATTTGGCACGCTAAAATCACTGTGCTGATAATAAATATGGCGCCAGTTTGTTTACATTGCGCAGATCATTACGAAAATTTCCGTGATTGCGCAGGTCAAGGTCAGTGTTGCCAACATTTGGGGAAAATTTTGTGTGAATTGATTGGACAGTTTTTGAAATATTAGGAAAAAAGTTATCTCAATAATAATTTGGCACACAGTATATATATATATATATATATATATATATATATATATAATAAGTTCTATGGATATGAATTTGTGATCCTGACTTTCACACTTTTGCAATCATCAGACAAACTGATTTATTTTTAAAAATTGGATCAATTTATGCTTGTTTGACTATGTTTGGTGGCAGGAGGGGGAATCTACTTATGTACTTGTTTCGGGTGGCACTATCATATGCATAGACACATACATACAGGTGTATACATTTTAGTTCATGCCAACACATCCATATATGCAATTGGAGTCTAGGCGCAAATACAAATTTGTGTGTTCAGGCATACATATATATGCAGTTGTAATTCTATTTCGGTGTCAGGACCTTAGCATTTTATTTGTAACAATGTTCATTTCAACAAGGAGCAGGTAGAGGTGTTCTTGCTGTTTTTCAGATCTATAGCATGGGCCATCAGAGAAACTTACACTACCTCACACACACACACACACACACATGTGTAGACATGCACATACACTATTATTGGTCTGGGCCTTTTCACCACCACTTTGATTAAGCTGGGTTCTGTTTGTGGTTGTGGTGATGATGATGTTGGTATTTTTAACACTAACTGCTTGTGTGTTGTTGATGGTTATGATAATGCTGGTAGTAATAATAGCTGTGATATTAATTATTATTGATAATGTTGATAATAGATATTGATGTGTTAACGGTAAATTTAGCCTTAATGACAGAATTAAAAAGGGGGGGGTGCAATAATGGCAATTGTAGCTCTGATAATAATTGTGGTAATCATGATAATGATGATAAGAGTAATACAGATAATATAACAATAATGACGATAATAAAAACAATGGCAGGGTTAAAAAGCAGTATTGATGGTAGAGGAGATGGTGATGAAGGTAACGTTATTGATAGTTTTATCAGTCTATGCTGATTGTTATGGTGGTGGTTGCTTTAGTGGGCATGGTGGTAGTTTTGGTACTATTTTTTTTTATAGTTTCATTCCTGGTTGTGTTCAGTCATGTTGCAGGTATTATCCATTTGGTATGAACTGTGATAATAGATATTTATTTTTGTGACTGTATTTTGAAATTATTTCCAATCTATGGTTTAGTAATTCCTTTTGTTGAGTGTGGAAGATTATTGCCACTTTTTCGTGTAGACAAAGTAGATATCTCTTCAATATTTTATTGTAGGCAGGTGTGTCTTTCATGATTTCCCAGCTTATTTTCGGTGTGATGTTTCTGTCTTTTGGTTGCTATATGTATGCAGTTAGTGTGGTGTAGTTGGAGTATTTTCTGTTGGAGAATGAGAGATTGTGACTGTATGTTCTTTGCTTGAATGTTCCTTCTGTGATACCAATATAGGATATTGTAGTGTTGTTTGTGTTTACCTTGGGTTTGTATATTATGTTTAGTTGTAGGCAATTTTCTTGTAGTGGGCATGTGATTTGTCTCTGCAGTTGCATTATGGGATTTTAATTATGCTATTTCAAGTTATTATTTTTTTTGTAGCTTTTTATTATTTATGTTATGTTTTTGGTGCAGCTGTAGCTAATTTTTACAGTGTTTTTGTTAAATATTTTTGCTAAAGGGTTTTTATGGGGAAGTGTTTTTTTATTAGATTTAGGAATGTCCTGCTGATGTTCATTCTGACAGTTTTGTTGTATAGTAGGTTAAACCAGAAAAATGCTTTTGTTATATTGTGGGTTAAACCAGTGAGTGTACAGAAAAAGAAATATGATTTGGTTTAATTCTCTCATTCTCCCAAAAGAAAATGCAAACTCATATCCATACAACTTATGTTAGCTCTATCACTGATATTGGACACTTTCCACTAAGTACTGTGCATATAAAATAAAATATATATATAAAATATATATACATATAATATATATATATGTGTGTGTGTGTGTGTGTGTGATAAAAATATAGTTTTAAGGTATGCTATATTTTGGGTTAAAGTCCTTACTATCAGGGATAAAGCATACATAAATATAAAAGTGAACACTGAAGTCAACACCCAGAAGCCACAATCAGTTTCATGGCCTGATGATTGCGTGTAAGCATGAAACAGACTCTTGCTGCTAGGTGTAGGCTTCAATGTCCACTTTAATATATATATATATATATATATATATATATATATATATATATATATATGAGTTTCATTGTGTGGTATATTATATGTGTGCCATCTTATATTGCATATTATAGGAAACACACATGTGTATATATATATATATATATATATATATATATATATATATAATATATATATATATAAATCCGAGTAAGTAATTCAAGTGAAACCTAGTAATATAAATTATTAAAACTGATCCACAAATCAGAGCTCAGTATATTTATTATAGAGCATAGAAATGAATTACATAAAATGAAACTCAATTGTACCCCATTTATATGCCCATTTTGCTCTTTGGGATATTCTGAGGAGCAAAATGGCTATATAAATGGGATACAATTGAGTTTCATTTATATATATATATATATATATATATATGACTTGGGATCAGATATAGATCAAATCTATATTGGAATCCAACAGAGTGATAAACATTTATAAATCTAACATGTTTTGCCTTTATTAAAGTTTCATCAAACAATGAAGAATAACCAAAACGGAGGTTGGAAATGAAATGGTAATCTTTATAACATCAACAAATTACAATACTCACCAGCGGCATGAAGTAGGTAAGCCACTGCTAGTGGTAGACTACTTAGACATCATATTACCCCGACTTACAATAGGACCCAACATATTTATGAGGATTGGGACCTACCCATTAGTGTTCATAGGTACGGTATATAACAGATAGTATTCATAAAATTGAAGTTATGGCCTGTTTTGTTTCTGTGTATGGCAAGTAAGCTTAAAGGATTTTGCCTCAGAGTCCTTAGAATATGTATCCCAGATTACCAAGATGAAAAAAAGAAATACGCTAAAAAACATTTTGACTTCTTCACTACTGACAATTTTCATCTTCAATGCTAGAAAATAAGTCCACAAGTCCCAAAAAGCAGACACCATTATAGATTTATAAACATTTCCTATTTGTTTCTTATTCTATTACACACACACACACACACACACACACACACACACACACACACACACATATTATGAAATATGTGTCCTCCAACAGGAATCAAACCTGTATCCTATACAGAACTGTCATATAGCCTGACGTGACTTAACCGATTGGGCCACAGAGGAACGTTCGGCTAGCAAGGTCGATTTTACTGTTTTTAAACTACAATTCTCCATGATTTTCTCTCATACATTCATATCTACTCAATGCATATCCAAATGTAAACAAATGACGTCACACATTATGAAATGAACAAAGTCTGACAATTATTTTAAGACATTTTTTTATGTTTATACGTTATTTTTATAGATACAAATATTTAAGTAAATGCTCTGTTTATAATAAACAGTATTATCAACATTTACCATCCTATAAAAGCATGTTAGGCTATATAATGATTCCGTATAGAATACAGGTTTGATTCATGTCGGAGGAGACATATTTTCTATGGAAGAGAAGGTGCAATGAATCACTCTCCTGGAGGTTAGATTAAAAGATAGCAGTTTTATTTTGAAGGTCTTAAAATTAACAAGCCATTTCTTGCACCATTTAACAACAGATAGTAGGTCATTTTTGAGCTTATCAAACCAATCAGACTTACTATTAAGATAGAAGTAAATAGTTGCCATCAGTATCAATACTGAAATAATATCAAAATAGATAACCAATATCCTGATCACTTTTTTCTCTGGTTCTTTCTTGATAAAAATGACCTTCATTTGCCTGCCTCAGTCCATCTTCAACGGACGTTGTAATATTTTTAAAAATTTGACTATTTTTTTATATTAGAGACAAAAGTTAGTGTTGGTCTCATGAGGCCCATAATATAGGTTCAGTCCTCATTGTGTCGCTTTCTTATTTATAAAAAAATTCATGTTAGAATGTAGAAGTTAAAACAATCCATAAAAAAAATGAAAAAAAATGAAACTGTGATTGTGAATTTCAAGGCAGTGAGCATTTGAATACCTGACAACTCTGCTGTATTTTAAAATGCATCAAAGATAAATCAATAGCAAAACAAACAAAAAATACAACATAGCTTTCTTCAAGGTACACAATGTCTGTTATTGATCAGTTTAGATAAATCTGACCAAGTTTTTGCGACACCTGTTGATTGTTTTGGTAAAGTACTGAATTAACTGAGACTTCCATTAAACATGTTTTTTACAGGGGCGTAGTAATCTTCTTTCTATAGGTGAATTGTAATCTTCATTTCTACAGGTGAGTAGTAATCTTAATTTCTACTGAAGAGTAGTAATCATTTCTAAAGGTGAGTTGTAATCTTCATTTCTACAGATCAGTCTTAATCTTTGTTCTTACATTATAGAAGTAGCTTTCATTCCTACAGGATAGCAGTAGACATCGTTTTTACAGGTGTGCAGTAATTTTCATTTCTCCAGGTGAGTAGAAATCTTCATTTCTAGAGTTAAGTGGTAATTGTCTTTTCTAGAGGTGAGTTATCACCTTCATTTTTACAGGTGAGTTGTAATCTTCCTTTCTACAGGTGGATTGTAATCTTCACTTCTACAGGTGAGTAGTAATCTTCGTTTCTATGGGTTAGTCATAATCTTTGGTCTTACATTAGAAAAGTAGCTTTTATTACTACAGGATAGTAGTCACCTTCATTTCTTCAGGAGAGCAGTAGCCATTGTTTTTACAGGTGAGTAGTAATCTTCATTTCTACAGGTGAGTTGAAATCTTCATTTCTACAGGTGAGTAGTAATCTTTATTCTTGCATTAGAGAAGTAGCCTTCATTTTTTCAGGAGTGCAGTAGCCTTCATTCCATCAGGTGAACAGTAACCATGGTTTTTACAGGTTAGTAGTGATTTTCATTTCTACAGGTGAGTCATAATCATCATTTCTACAGATGAGTTGTAATCTTCATTTCTACAGGTGAGAAGTAATCTTCATTTCTACAGGTGAGGGGCAATCTTAATTTCTACAGGTAAGTAGTAACCTTTGTTCATACATTAGAGAAGTAGCCTTTGTTCATATAGGTGAGCAGTAGCCTTCATTTCTTCAGAAGAACAGTAACCATCATTTTTAGAGGTGAATAGTAATCTTTATTTCTACAGGTGTGTCATAATCATCATTTCTACACATGAGTCGTAATCTTCATTCCTACGGGTGAGTGGTAATTTTCATTTTTGTGGGTGAGTAGTAATCTTCATTTCTTCAGGTGAGTAGCAATCATCATTTCTACCAGTCACTTGTAATCTTCATTTCAACTCAAGCCGTTATACTATCTTGAGGTCTACAAACTTGATCTTGTAATATCTACACTAGTAACAAGTACTTGTCACCTAGTGATGTGTATAAATACTAATTCCAAATAAAACTATCTTTCCCAAGAAGTCATGACAATTCATCTATCTGAAAGAAAAAATGGAGAACCATGATCACCTACATCCTGAAAGGACTTGGCATTATAAAAAATAATATGTTCTTGATATTTTTTTATTCCATCTCCTGAAATGTGACATTAATTTCTTGATTCCGACTTTCCTCTTTCATTGACATATTTGCTACAAAGGTACATTTGTGAAACATTAAATAAGTAGGAAACTAGCAAGCAACAGCTCATGTGAATAGCTTGCTAATCATTGCTTTGTGTTAGGTAATTTCTTTTCTCTTTTCTTTAACTGTCAAGTAAACTGCTTCAGCTTTTGTCACATCATAATTGATTCCCTCTATGGATTTCTTCTGTTGTAGAATCTAAAATCTCTAAAAAAGACATACAAAATACAAAATTCTGAAATGGCAGAACAAACTAGAAGATACTGGATTAGAATAAAAATGTAGCATTTTTAAGTGAATTTCAAAGACAATATTTAACTTCAATCAGATATGTGCCATTTTATTCCACAACCTTTCACCATCTTTGAGGCAACTCCATGTTTCTTCCTATTAGAAATTGGCATGTTTTCAGGTGATTATGTGGTTTTTACAGACTTCTAGAGATTTCAAGATTTTCCCATTAAGAAAACTTTGTAGGGATCAAAATATGCTAATCAAAAAGTACAAAATCAAGCACAGAGAGTGTAAGAGGACACCCGAACTAAGCTCCACCAATTTCTGCCAGATCTGCCAAGAGACATGAGGTCTGACATTATCTTAGTGAAAGATGACACACTTTCAATTGATCAATTCTCAATGCTTTTCATTGATCACTGTCTTTAATTAGTCCATTTGGGGACTGTACTTTTTCAATTCAATGTCTGAATTTGTAGAATGAGCAATCTCACTAGATGCACATCACCATCTTTGGATGCAGACCAACTTTTGGAGTGATTAACAGTGGCTCATTTTGTTTCCCAAAAATCGTTTTCACTCCACATTGTTGTAAACAATACATTTTTCATTGTCACTGATCATCCTTTTAAAAAATGTGTTATTCTTGTTGAGTTTGAACAGAGAATCACAGATGGAAATGCAGTTCAATAAATTTTTTCTGTTAAATTGTAAGGCACCCAAACATTGCAACAATTCACATATTCAAATGTCTTTCACAAAAGTTTGACTCTCCACTGCCTTAAACAAAAGGTTAGGATGGAAACTCATATCAATACTAGAAAAAATGGTAAAAGTGAACTTTGAAAAGCCTATTTTCCTGAAAAGCTGTTTTTAGAGAAAGATTTTTTAAATTTCAACCAACAGTAATGTTAACAGTTCAGTAAATGAATGGCAAATGTTTCCTGTATGGAAATGGCTAATTGCACCATTACTATTAGAACACTCATATGAGATATGAGGAGTAATTCTGTGAATTATTGTTCCCATGAAAAAGGGAGGATAGAGAGCATTCATCCATTAAATTGAGGGTGGGGTGATGGGAATGAATGCAAAATACTTTCCCTCCTCAATTTATAGGCAGAACCACACAAATACATGCTGGGATTTCTCCCTAGCTAATAAGATAGGACACTTCTCTGTCTCATTTGATTCAGTCCTGATCTGTCTTGTCTTGAAGCTAGAATGCTACATTCCTTTATCTGAATTTGCTCTTGTATATCAACACCAGTTCATAGTTTGTGAATTTTTTGCCTTATTACTGTTGCTTTGTCGTGCATATATTGTTTGCTTGCTCAATATTATTCTGTGTCCTGTTCTTTTTTCTTGTTATTGTTTATTACAAACTTTGTCAATTCTGTTTGTTTAGGCAGTTCTATTAGTTCATGGTCACTTACTTAGTTCATTTAGTCATGGTCACTTACTCTATAAATTAGCATTTTGATTTGGTTGCCATCAACAACTGCAGGCCTGCAGAAATGTTCTCAGTCTTCTCAATCAAAATTTTTACTTCTGAACTTCTCAAGCATTCTCAGCTATGGCACCATTTCTATAAAATGTTTACTATTGCTACAGCATTTTCATTTTCAGAAATAAAACATTAAATGACAAAAATGTATTTTGTTTTCCTCCATTTTTTACTTTTAACATAAAAAAAAAACATTTAAAGTTCATGATCTGCACATAAATCATATAGAAAGACACCTTGAAATGTCAACTTTCAGAATATACATATATGTGTGCCATAAATTTCAGTCACATGTGAAACAAAATCATCTATTCAAATTTCACCTATTGAAAAATGCTACAAACTTTTGTTCTAACCCAATAGAAATGATTACACTAGCCCTCCTCTGGGATAAAGTCCAAGTAATAGACTGAAAGTGTTGTTAGAAGATAAGAAAATTGAAAGAATATACACATATCAGCCTAGGAGATTAATGTGTTGCTGATTTTCAATATGCAGGACTATTGAAAGGATGTTAATATTTGGTGGGAGCTTTAAGTCAGGGGTCTTCAAGTAAGAATTTGCACACTAAAATTAGTTCACTTCATTTTCACAGGGATGGAGTCAAATTATTTTGTTAGCAGTTCAGGCCCCACTTGGTGAGGAACCTCTCAACATAGATTCCTTCACTTAGATAGAAAAAAGACCGCAGAGCAAATCTGCATATACAGGGTGACCCCCAAAAAATGGGAATTTTTGAAGTGCGTATTGCCAGACATGAGCAAGTTTCAATACTGCGAGACAGTGACTTGAGCAAGTAAACATTTCGCCATTTAGAATTCAAGATGAAATTCACAGTATCCCAGCTGAGATGTTGCAGCAGTCAATGAGGAATCTCAACAGCAGATTTCAAGAATGCATTCGTACAGGAGGACGCCATCTAAGGACGTAATTTTTAAAAAATGAAAATTTCGTCATTGTTTCTTAAATGGCATGTTTTAAGGTTTCAATTACTATGAATAAAATATTTTTCTTCCATCACTCTTGGTTTTATTTGATTGTTAAAAAGTTCCCATTTTTTGGGGTCATCCTGTACAATATGAAATCATTTGTCTTACATGCAATCCTATAATGGTTTGTCCACACATTCTATTTTCCACCATTTTGTTTTTTTTCTTTTGGCTACCATTTTATGGTTCACACTGATGAAAAAAAAAATAATTAATTCTTTTTATTTTGTCTGTATAATTAAAGAAATCCACAGAATTCTCCTCCTTCTCTTCCTTTAGTCCTGCAGATTCCCTTGAGCAGAATGGGACCACAGCTCTTAACAACACGAGGTGTTGCTGTTGTAGTTTCCATATCAAGTTTTTAAGGGATGAAGTTGCTAGCCCCCCATACCCAACCAGTTTTGTATTCAGTTTTTTCTCTTACAGTACCTGGCATTCCCAAGTGGTTCTCCATCTAATTACTGACCAGATTAGACATTGCTTAACTTTGATGATCAAACAAGAACCATAATCAAAGCCATTGAATGGATCAGCTGAAATGTTGGGGTTATAAAGGAGGCATCAAAAAGAATGAAATCAAATATAATCTTCGTAATTCTTGGAATGAGAATGACTCATCTCATAATTAGAGAAGATATTGGAAAACCATGAATAGCAATTATTATCTTTGAATGGAGAATCCTCAGCACTTAATCCAGCAACGTTTATACAATCTTCAATAAAATAATCAAACCTATGCATAAGAGAACTTCTTCATAAAACACCTGTTGCCCTGTTATACTATGTAATATAAGCCCACAGCTGAGCTATAAAGACAGGCTCAAGAGTAATCTTGCAGTTGTCAACATACCTTACTCAACATTCGGGTCAGTGGTACTGGATAGGCAGGAGTGGAGAAGTAAATGTCAAACTGTTATCCAGGTCTCCGAAACAGGTCAGATTGACCAGCTACATAAAGCAAGAACCAGGATTAAGGCATCATCAGCCATACCAGCAACCACGTCTTGCAATCCTCACCCTAGAACAAACAGGTGAACTTCTATGCAAATCACAGACACGACTTAAATGACACACCAGGAATAAACACTCGACAGGAGAGTTCATTATTATTATTATTATTATTATTATTATTATTTATTATTATATATATATATATATATATATATACACACACACAGTGGGGGGAAACAAATATTTGTATACATACAAATTTTTAATTTATTGTATTTTCATCTAATGAATAAACATACTTTTCATATAATTAACTTTACACGGATGCATAATAACTAAATATGCATAGAAAAAAGAAAAAATTTTGATTTAATAGAAATAAATCCCATTTATCCATTTTGATGGCTGGAAAAATTATTCGTACAATAGAAAAAAAATATATATCATTTAATACTTTGTAGAATAGCCATTATTCACTTCTACAGCAACCAACCTCTTCTTGTAATCCTCAATTAATGATTTGCAAGTTTCAGTTGGCATTTTGTTCCATTCTACTTCAAATATGGTCTTCAGATCTGAGATGTTTGTTGGAGCACTTGATTGGATTGGAATTTTGAAATAATGCCACAGATTCTTGATTGGGTTTAAATCTGGGGACTGACTTGGCCATTTCAGGATATTTACATTATTTTCAGCAAATCTTGGATATTTTCTATTATGCTGTTCCTCGATCTAAGATTTCAGCTCACATGAGCCATCATCAGAGTGGTTATATGGACATTTCAACAAAGATATTCACCATCAAAAACAATATCCTGTTATATTTACATAGAAGTTTGCTATATGACGTTAACAGTTGCAGAATAGCAGATGCAGGTCGTAAATTTGTGATGCAGTTCTATGATGTCATACTATGTGAGGGAACAAAATATTAACAAAACCATATGTTTAGATGCAATGTAATGTATTGTGACTAGTTTGATATGTAATTTTGTTGAGTGTGAGTTGCTTTGTTTTAATGTAGATGGCTTCCAATATCTGAAGGTTCTTTTTCTTCTGTGTGTATGTGTGAGTATTGTTGTATTATCAACTAGTATCTGTCTAATATATATATATATATATATGAAAAATGGGGAAGAGGTAATAAAGATGTTGTGACCAAAAAAAATACTGTTTTTCATACTAACACCATTAACATCTGCTGTATTTGAAATTTAGCTTCGCCCAAGTAGATCTTTGCTTTTTTTCTCTTTCTATCTTGCTTTGTCTCTAACTTCCCTTACTTTATTTTTTTTACAATTTTTTTTTTTTTATCTTAATATAAATTTATTTTTTCTCATTTATTCTTTTTAATTTTTAATATATAACTCATTGCAAAAATTTCTATTAATGGCATAGTGTTGTATATCTCCCTTCCTTGTTCTGGCGGGGGTTGTTAGTTGATGGAGTCGATTCTGCAATAAAGCTGCATTCTTCTTTCTTGACCATCTTCTCCCAGTCAGGTGATTGCTAGTTAGTTTGTTCGGAGATGAAATGAGAACTTCAACAAAAGGGATTTTAAACTTATCTATTTTACTAACACGTTAATGTGTACATTTTTAACTAGCCAGTGGGGTTGCTCTATCAGCCCCACTGGAGAGCAGGTTCCCAAGACGCAAAATAACTGTGTCTGCCCTCTTTGATGTGTAAAACTTAACTCCTTGAAAACACTTTCTAAATCTAACATTCCCATGTTCGGTTCAGTCAATCAAAATCCACATTCCTATTTTGTCTACCAGCTGACCCCAAGGTCAACCTCAGAAGGTCTGAGCCAAATATACTGCCACTAAAAAATAATAGTATGAAACTATTATTTAATAATAGGCCAGTCCATTTCCAATGTAAAATGTTTGAAGACAACTATTCTGTATCAAAAACTGACAAAATGAAAATTTTGTGATTTTAAAAAAAAACATTATTGTGCTTCCAAAATGTCAACTAAATAAAATAAAGATGAGAAAAAATATGCAAAAAATATTTTTGTCATCCAGTTTTTATATGATATAAGGAGCATATGTAAATATTTAATATCATGTAACATGGTAGGTAATGTTGGGTGTTGATGAATAACCTCCCCCCCCGCCACCGCCACTGTTGTTATTACTTGTTGAATGTAATGGAGTTAATATTAATGACAAAAATTAAAATGCATATGCATAAAATGATAACAATAAAATGTTGAGACACGTGTTGACATAAATAGCAAGAATTTGTATTTTCTTTTTGTGATATGAATTACAGAATATTTGTGTGGTGTGTGTACAAAATGTTCTCAGTGTTTCTTTTGTTTAAAAGTCATTGCTTACTTGGTTTGGTTCTAAGAATTTCGTTTATGAGGATGCATTTGAAATTATGTTTTTTCAATCTTCCCAGAGCACTGGCAGACATGTGTTTCTGTACTGCTACGTGTCTACTGGTCCCTCCACGTGGTGGAAAGGTCGTTTTTATAATCATGATTGTTAGGATGATGACATATGCTTCTTTTCTAACATCGCGGATGAAAATGTTATTTTTAGAATGATGAAATATCCTTATTTTTTTATCATCACTGAAATATCATCATTCTGGACCATAACAATCATTATTATATATATATATATATATATATATATATATATATATAGTACAGGTAATAAATCCATTGGTATATAATCCAAGTGAATCCTAATAATATAAAATATTAAAACTGATCCACAAAGAGAGCTCAATGTATTTATTCTAACAGAGCATATAAATTACATACAACAGAAATTTAAAATTACCTCAGAGTTATGGTCATTTCACCTTACAAGTTAAGATTTACTTATAAGTATTTTCAAATTCATCATATTACCTTGATCGGTTTGAAAATCCTTACAAGCAAATCTTAAATTGTAAGGTAAAATGATCATAACTATGAGGTAATTTTAAATTCTATTGTATGTATATATATATATATATATATATATATATATATATATATATATAAAAGTGTATGCACACAGATATACACACACACACATATATATTACTTGAAACATTGTTATAGTGGATACTTGTATTTGTAATAGATTCCCTGTTATTATTTTTACTTTAAGCAGTGTGTATTAATTATATCAGTTTACATATTCCACAAATATAATAATGTCTGTAAGTAATAAAAATGTCAGATTAAAAATAAATCCATTATTTCTTTAGAAATTGCCTTATTTACCTCTCAAATAGAAAAACTGAGCAGATATGAGATTTCAAGAAAAATATCAATATATGTTTTCCTAAAAAGGGAAAATAGAGCCTTGCTGAACTGTGACGCTCTTTTTGTAGCACGTAGGATCAAATGTTGGTTTTGTAAGGACATTATAACTATTAATAAATAAAAATAAAGTATAAAATAATAATAATAATAATGAATATCATAAATAAAATAAAATGAAACAAATAACATTAAAACTTTGTTTAAAATAAATTAAATAGACAAAAAAAAAAAAGTTCTCCCAGAATGCAACAGAAACATTTCCCACCTGAAAACAGACTTCACACTAAAAGACACTGAATTCATTCTCTTCACAAACGACGATTGGAAAGTCAAGACATCCAGCTCCTCTCTCCAAGACATTGCTTGTTATAATACAAAGTGATTTCTTCCTTTTATCACATGCAACCTTAACACACTTGTAACCAAAAATACACACACACCAGTACAAAACAAATAAATAAATTGTATGATTTTAATCTACAATTTAACATGCTTTTAGTGGTATTTCTGTGTATGTTTTTATTCCTGTAATACGAAGCTATTTCTGCTGGTATGATGTGAATGGCCTCACAGTTTCCCCTACGAAGAGATATAGGTTCGATCCCTACTGGAGAGCACATTTTTTTAATTATGATTTCTCAAATACACAGGTCCAAGGACATAATACTCATTGTTTAAAGTAAAAATAAAAATTGGGTGTCTGTTTCAACTGTATCCACTATAATAACGTTTGAAATAATAAAAATGTCAGATTAAAAATATATCCATTAATTCTTTAGAAAATACACATGAGTATGCATATATATATATATATATATATATATATATATGACAAATTTATTATGAGTAATATATCACTATACACATATATATATTGCTTAAATTAACGTTTTATTCATATATGATGCTAAGGAATTTAATGGGTTATCCCTGTAGATATCTCTTCTGTCTTGATGTCGGCCTTTAGATTTCTAGATGTCTCATGACTGTATTTTGTACAGAATTGCATGTAGTTTTTATATATATATATATATATTTATCATTTTATACCAAGCAAGGTGATAAGGTCACTAAGATGCAAGGTGGTTACTGGGAGTGAAAGAAAATGAGAAAACTTTAGAAGGAACTGGAAACCCAATCTTAAGCAGGGAACAAGGGATAAATCTCTGCCCCTGTTGAATAGATAGGGAAGAAGTGTGAACCAGGCAATAAGCAAACTTAACCCCATCTACCAATAAATGTTTTTTTGTTTTTTTTGCTGACCAAATCTTTGATTGTCTTGTAGCTTGTTGTTATAATTTTATCGTTGGGGGACAGTTAAAAGTTTTTTTTTAAATTCAGTCGATTAAGAGTTTGTTGGTAAAATTATAAGCTTAATATTTTTGGTGCTGATAGTACTTACTTTTGTTAGTCTTATGGATTTTGTATGCTTTTCTTCTTGCATTGAGAATGAAATGATGGGAGTAGTGAAAGATTTATGTTCTATAACTGTTACATAAACAATTAGAAATAAAAGAATTCAATTTCTACAAGAACATTCTTTCAAAAATCAGAAATAATGATATTAAAAGCAACACTGAAAGAAGCAGAAAAGGAATAACTTTTTATTTACTTCTTTTCAGCCCGTTGAGTGTCTCTTTCAACAACGACATTTCCAGATCTCTTCATATTTGAATAACAAAATAAACACTCTCTAGTTAGGCACTCCAGATAACTTGTTCACAAATCCTATCTATGAATAATCAGAAAATACTTCAAAATGTTCTTTCCCAGTATCAGTGACCAATTCTTCCATCAGTGGCCCGCTTCTTTCCTCCCTGCTACCCTCTCTTTAGTTTTCCCTTTTATCGACTGCTACAGATATTGTCCTCCTTTCCAAGGTTGTGGCAGGAGGGAGAAAGAAGGTGGTGGTCCTGGCTATCATCATGTCCAAATATTCAGTGAGTCATGTCTCTTTTGTTAATACACACCCAAAGGTGAGAGAAGGAAATATAAATATTGGATAGTAGGATAAAACTATATATGAAATTGTCTGAACAAGGAAGGCAACCATCTCAAACTGCTCCCTTTCCTTGCTGTATCACATGATGTCCTACTCAGCCAAAACCACTCATATTTTCTCATAATATTTTCTAATTGGGGAAAAATATGGCAGGTATAAAAATGCACCAAAATATTAGAGAAAGATATCAGACAGGCAAATCATTTCAAATAACAAACCACAAAGTAAAAAGAAGCCTTGAATCCAATGCCTTAAATAATGAATTTTGATCAGAAGGCTTAAATAATAATTTGTTGATGATTCTTTAATGATGAAGGCTTGGATCTGAAGCTTTAGATAATAACTCTTTAATGATTTTTTAATGGTGAAGGCTTGGATCCAAAGCTTTAAATAATAATTCTTTGATAATTCTTTAATGATGAAGGCTTGGATCCAAAGCCTTAAATAATAATTCATTGATGATTCTTTAATTATGAAGGTTTTGATCTGAAGCCTTAAATAATAATTCTTTGATGATTTTTTAATGATGAAGGCTTAGATTCGCAGCCTTAATTAATGATCCTTTAATACCTATGATCCTAAAGCCATAATGAAATATTCTTTTGGTGTAATTTGAGCCAAGGTCACTTATTGCTATATTACAATTCTAATTGTCCATGGTGGGTGTGGTAGTGCCTTCCAATGGGTATACCTAATGACTCATGACTTTAGGCTAGTACAAACATTTGTGGAACTATTTTGTCTACCCAATTTCACTCACAAGGCTGAGATCAACCCATGACATGGTTTTCAGGCATTTTTCAACTATACATTCTGGGATCACCTCCCCAGGCCAATATTATCGAGAAGTCAACACTTTATGTTTTTAATTTCATGTGTGCATGTTGTTTTTTATTTTGTCAACTGAATAGTATATTAGGGTCAGTTGGGCACCAGCAGTGAGAAAAAGATCACCACGATGCAATTCAATCTGCCAGAAATTTGGAAATGATGTGCTGTACTGTTTGGTATTCGCACCAGAAGCTCCAATACAAATATTTCAAAGTGTTTGGTTGTCAATCTGAGGACAGTGCAGAGGATTCAGAAAGAGTTAGATGAGTCTAATGGTGATTATGGAGGTGTTTGGAGTGATCACTAGTGATGGCAAAATTATGCTTCCATTCATCTTCCCACGGGATCTCAGACTCAACACGGAGACCTACATCAAGTGCCTTTAGAAGGTATTGGTGCTCTAGGTCAAGAGGGTGGCTGCTGAAAGACCCTATGTCTGACAACTCTGCCACACAAGCAGGAGAACCAGACAATTTCTGCAAGTACATCACCCCTTATATCTAACTCATCAGACTGCAACCCCCTTCATTATTATATATGGGGCGCAGTTGAGTGAAAGACCAACAAAACTCCTTGTAATACCAAAGATGAACTGAAGGCAAAGGTTATGGCAGCATTCACCAACTTAAACAAAGAGACTGTCCAGAAGAGTTGAGGAGATTCCAAAGTTGTCAGAAGGCCGTAGTTGAAGCCAATGGTGATTTTATTGAATAAGTTTACTCTTTAGTATTTCAAGATATTTTTGTGTTATTTTGGTAAATATATGTTAAAATGAGATGTCAGTGTTTTCATTTTTGTGTAATTTAGATGAAAATTTATGCATCACACCCTGTATCTGTAGAAAGTATATTTAGAGTATTCATCCAATCATGTTTGATTAAAAGTCTGTTTCAATTTTTATTGTATTTTTCCAATTTCCAAATAAGATGTTGAGTATTGTGCTCTAAGTTGTGGATAAACTGTCCAAAGTTCATCTTTTGTTATCTCTGTCATTTTCAAGAACCAATGTCATGTTTGTGTGGTAGTTAGAATTCCTTTGACTGCTTCCTTGTATTCTTTGGAAAAATTGGAAGTTTGAAATAGTCTACAGTGATGTCATGTTATTGGAAATGATTTCCTGTGATGAATGATATTTAATATAAGCTTGCATAATAATAACTTCTAATGTTTTGAGTCTTTCCTTGCATTGGGTATTGTAGAGCAGTACTATCTGATGTGGCGTACTGACAGATTTTTTTTTCAATGTGTGAGGGACTGGTGAGCAAAGCTTTCCAATCCAGTGGGTGGGGGATTTTGGTGTACCCCCACACAAATTTTTTTGAGATATGTCCTATTTTATGGCCATTTTGAGACTATCTGTACTAAACATGAAGACGTGCTGCCTTACCCATTCTAAGGCCTGTCATCGTTGACATAACAGGTCTTCCCATTTTGCCAGGGAACAGTACCATATTTATGCCATATAATTATATAATAACAATCCAAGAAAATATTATTTGAATGATTTGTAGTATTATTCATTTATACAAGAAAATATAATGAAAATAATAAAAGTCGGATCATTTTTTTATTTTATATTGATTCTGTAGAAATATATGTCCATAAAGACGGCTTTTTGCTTGGTGTCATTGCTACACAGTCAAATGCCACATCATCATAGTGGTGTTGTCATACATATTTCAGTTCACTTTTTGTGGTTCATTATATTGTATTCATTAGTTGTACAGCAATGACTTTTAAGATGAGTGAGTAACTGAAAAATGTAACCATAATATATATAAAAATAAAATGAAAATGTTAAAAATATATGTCAGATATCCCAGCAGTTTCCTTGTGGCATGGAATGTAATTATTGTTTCTTTATTTCCTGAAAATCTGTGCATACTGTAGAGTATTTTAGTATTATCCACTAATATTTATCTGATGTTGTTAGTTGTATTTTGGTGAAATTCTAACTGAAAAATTTTAATGCAAAAATAATTTTAATGTAAAATTCTGACTGAAAAATTTTAATGCAAAACTAATTTTAATGTAAAATTCTGACTGAAAAATTTTAATGCAAAAATAATTTTAATGTGAAATTCTGACTGAAAAATTTTAATGCAAAAATGATTTTAATGTGAAATTCTGACTGAAAAATTTTAATGCAAAACTAATTTTAATGTGAAATTCTGACTGAAAAAATTTAATGCTAAAATCATTTTAATGTGAAATTCTGACTGAAAAATTTTAATGCAAAAATAATTTTAATGGGAAATTCTGACTGAAAAATTTTAATGCTGCAATCATTTTAATGTGAAATTCTGACTGAAAAATGTTAATGCAAAAATAATTTTAATGTGAAATTCTGACTGAAAAATTTTAATGCTAAAATCATTTTAATAAAAAGTTCTTATTGTAAAATAATCTTCATGAGAAACTTGACTCCAAACATCCTAACATGATATAGTATAGTAATGAGTAGACATTAAACAGAGAGCAGAGGCTATGAAGTTCGCTCCATGTCTTGATCCACAGTTAGTTCTCAGCTGTTTAATATTGGTTTGGTTGTTTTTATTTGGTGGCATATCAACACCTATATGGGATATTTAATGCCAAAATCTAAATATAGAAATCTAGATATTTTGTATATAGTTTTATACTTTCAGAGTAAACATATGTTTTTTTTAGATACAGTAAGCCCCTGCCCATTTGCATTTCAGCATTCATGGCTTCACACATTTGTGGATTTTTCTTTAGAACTTATGTATTATTATTCACGGAAACCACAAATATTCGCATGTTTTCTGAACAACATATGTACAAATTATTCACTACGGAATGTAGCTTGTCAGAATATTTTCCATGGAAATACTGGGAGTCATGCACGTTGTCCATACTTGCAATGTTGTCCACATAACAATCCTTCTTCTACATCAGTGGTTTTCAACCTTTTTGCTGAAGCGGAACCACAAGGAAACATTCCAGTGGCTTGAGGAACCCCTGCAATAACTTATACAAAAAAAAAGCTTTCAATTATTAAAATAAAATAAAAATACTCATCTTCAGATTTATTTACAAAAAAATACAAAGACAAACTGTAAAAATATTGTATACGTCCATATGCAATTTTAATCTTGCTTCTACGGTTATTACACATGTATTAAAAAACTTAAAAATTACTGTCAATCATAGTACTTGTGTAACTTCTTGCAGAACCCCTGGGCTTTACTGGCAGAATGCTAGGGTTCCGCAGAACCCTGGTTGAAAACCACTGTTCTACATGGACAATCATATGGGAGAAGGGTTGTACTGTGAACAACAATTTATCACCCACAAGGCTGCTTTTAAAATCTCTCAATGCTAGAAAGCAGCAATACTCTATTTTTGGTCTGATCTTTTAGATCATGGCAGATAGAGTCAAGTACTTTCAGTTTCAGTGTAGGAGTTTTCTATTTTCAAGAGGAGAAAAGTGTAAATTTTTCATGTAATCTTTCTGGAAATACTCTTTTGTGTGAGTTTTGTGTCTTTACTGTCCCCATAGCAAAGAGCTATAAAATTTTGTTCCTCTTTCCAAAGCAATATATATTTTAATCTATTTCAGGTAATGTTATATGACTCTATATATAAAGTTTCAAATTAATGATATTCCTAGAAATAGTTGTCATGGAGTAATAGCAAAATGTATTTGCTAACTGCTACTCTACACTTATTAATTAAATCAATTATGACTATTTTTTATGTATTTAAATTACATGAATTATGACATTTTCTATGCATTTAAATTACACAAATTAATTTAGATAAACTGTGACTTATTTCTGGGAGCTTCTCATACAAATTAATTTGCAAATATAAAGGAAAGGATAAAATTCATTTATTTTAAATGCTTATCTAATTAGAAAGATACAAATCATAAATTTTAAACATTAGTCTATAATATTACAAGTTTCAATTCGATTAAAAATGTATTGCCTGGAATTATAAGTATTTATATACTTCAGTATTATAATTTCTGTTTAAATTTCTGGGATGATGAGTTACCATTACATTATTTTCATGCAGATTATTGTCCTTGTCCTTATCATAACATTTCAGCCATTTTGCCCTCCAGCCTTCATCAGATGTAAATCTTATGTCACACTGAAAACAACACAACATAGTACACTGCATAGAAATGCCCTATGCCTACTTGATAAAACTCAAGCATATTTACAGTTAAAAATCTCTTCTGAAATATCTCTCAACATCTTTGATAGGACTTTGCACAGACACACATATACAGGAAAGAGCAGGAACATTCATTCACTGTTTTTGTATTCTTTCTTTTTTAGTTTACTCTTATAGTGGGCCGTATGGGTTTACATGTTGTTGAATTAGGAACACGTGTATTTATTCCTGTTAGTAGGTCCACTACAAGAACATGGCAGACTCAGAGATTGAATCCACCATAAAGAAGTGTAAAGAAAACCAACAAGACCAATATATATATATATCAAAAAATATATGTGTTAAACGACAAAGACAAAATTTACAATGGACATAGACATTAACATTTGTGTTTGTGTGTGAACGTAAAGAGTTTGTATTTTGGTGAATGTTGGTATATACGTGTATGTATGTATAATGTTCATGGCGTCTCCCACAAATATGAAGAAGCAATCTTCTGCAAGAGCTTACATTGTAGATGTGTTCGCAGAAAATGAAGAAATGAAAAAGAGCATTTACCTCGCCTCCATGTGAGATAGGATGAAGCATGAGGCCTGAAGAAAAGAAAGTGAGGCAAGAAATCACCCAGTATTTATAGTGTAGGGAGAGCGCCCCCTAGTGAACAATTTGGAAATTAAGGAGGAGTTAACTCCAACACTCTAATCACTAATAGTCACGACAGAAAATAATCACTACATAAAATGGTCTGTTCACAACAAACTGGTAATCCGGCTAAACTGTTGAGATTCCACAAGGTGACAGTTATGGTAAATATTTTATAATAAAATTCACCAAAATTTGGGTATCATCTGAAATGTTTTCTTTTGCAAATACGTCAATCAGAGACTACAAAGTACCTTCAGCCTTTTGATACAATGCATTCCCAGAAGAAATACCACTGAGAATAAAACATTGTCTGACTTAGAAATTTACACGGGTGTTGTCTAATACAAGTTTTCAAAACATGAATGCAAGATGGCTGAATCAGTCCTTTACATACAGAACATGTAGGCAGCCTAACTAGTTGTTATTGTAAGAAAACCCAAGACAGAATTAATCAAACTGTCTTCTGTCTTCTATGGTGAACTTGTTCTACTGACTTTCATCCTTAATTTGCAACAGCATAAAAATTTGGAGATCAAGCTTAGATTATTTCTGTCTGAATTTCTGGGATGAAAAGTTATCATTATTTACACTATTTATGTTCAAACTACTGTCTTTATCTTTGTTGTTGTTATCATACTGTTTTGGCCATTGTATATCAATCTGGGTAACCTACTAGGAATTCTGAACTGAACCCTTTATTTAATCTACAGGGGTAGACTGTTCTTGATTCACTGCCCATGTATAGAGATATCTCATCTAAAAATGGTCAGTTCGCAACAAGCTGGTAATCCCACTAAACTGTTAGGATTCCACAGTTACTTCTACTTACTTTTAGTACGGTTCAGTTATTGCTTGAGTATATTTTATTATACTGAGTCCAAGTACACATTGCCTGGATTGAACTAATATATGTCACCAAATTCTCAAATTTATACTTCCCTCAACAAACATTGCAGCCTTCCTCAAGATACATTTAGCATAGATGGTTTGATAAAAAAAAAAAACAGTGATTAGAACTAGAATTTAAGTGATTCATCAAATAAAAGACAACTCTTGTGAGTGTCAAATTCTCTAAGCTGTCTTTCCCTATTATGTGTCTTAGTCTTTTCCCTTTTATATTTTTTTATTACCTGAGCAATAAACACAAAAACAAAGAAAAATTGATTTTTGAATATTGTTGTTTATTCATTTATACAAGTCATTTTTTGTTATTAATTGTTCACCCAATACAAGGCCTAAGAGGCACTCAATCTAGAGAGTTACTAAATGAGGTTGTTGTATGAAAGCAAGAGGAGGCACTAAGAAGTGCAGATTATATGGATATATAGGAAAGATAATAGTTGATTGTAGACTTGGAAAGGTTAAGATTGTAACAATTGTAGAAGCATCAATTCTGGATTAGCAGTTCTTGGAAATTAGCAGTTCTTGGAAAGAAGCTATCTGAATGGGAATCTTTCATTATAGCAATAATGGTCATCTTAATTATACCATTGTAGGAATCACAAACACAGGCATTCACACAAATATATATATATATATATATATATATATGTATATATATATATATATGCATATATATATATATATATATATATATATATATATATATATATATATATATATATATATATATATATATATATATATATATATATATATATATATATATATATATATATATATATATATATATATATAATATATATATATATATATATATATATATATATATATATATATATATATATATATATATATATATATATATATATATATATATATATATATATATATATATATTTATATATTTATATATATATACACATACATACACATATGTATTTTTACAGAGAAATGTTAAAATTAAAACTGTGTTATTTACAGTTGTACCGTCATTTTTTTTTACAGAAAAATAATGTTATTTTACTTTTTTGACATTAAGCAACATAGTTTTAATTTTAATATTTCTCTGTAAAAATAACATATATTATGAATAAATTTAAATATCAGGTGATTTTTTATCAAATTCTTATTTTAGTCTATACATGTTTTGTACAGAATCTTTCTAACAATTTCATTTTTTTTTACTTTTATATATATATATATATATATATATATATATATATATATATATATATATAAATTTAAAAGAAAAACAGACCACTTTAAGGTACCATTATAATAATTTATTTCACCAGAGCCCTTTTTAAAGGACGCTAGAACATCAGATAGCACTTCCAAAAATGAAATGAAATGAAAAATGAAATTAAAATTGATGGATAGTGTAAGTTTTTGTAATTTAACAGAGAGTGTAAAAGGAGTAGTTAAAGTGACATGGTAGAGTTTAGGGAGGGATTAATTTCATATATCTCTCAAGCATACTTTGTATTGGAGGAGGAGGAGTGACCAGACCTTGACCTATTTAGACATGATTACCCATATGGATTACCCATATGGATTACCAAGTTCTTCATAACTTAAATATATATATATATATATATAGAAAGATAGATAGATAGATATAATTTATTCAAAAATTATAACATAAATATGTTATAAAATCACTACAAAAATAGCCATTTTGTTTCAACACTTCTGATGTCTTATCAAGTGATGGTGGTGAATGTAGAATAAAGGGTTTTAAAAAATTCAAATCGACCAAACACCCCTTGCTAGGAGAAATGCTGTTACATAAGCTGCAATGACCAATCAAAATACAAGTATATGAAAATTCAAAAAACTCGTCAACGAACCTTGGTTATAATAATTAATGCCTTAATGTTAGGGTTAGACTAAAGTAAAAATCATTCTAACTAATTAATATTAAATTTTACTATAAAATTGAAAATTACCAATTTTGAATTTTAAATTTAGTCTGTATTAAGTTTAAAATATTATAAAATTATTTAAAGAAGAAACTGAAAATATATATAAACTGGAAAATATAAATAAATATAGATATATATATAAACTGAAAAGCCAACTACCCAGAGGGAAACTATGTATGGACTCAGGATGCTGCTCCTGCCCATAAAACCAAAAAAGTACAGAATTTCTGCAAATCCAATTTTGCCAATTTTTGGCCATTACATTACTGGCCCTCTTGCAGCCCAGATCCCAACTCTCTAGATTATGATGTTTGGAGAGTTTTAGAACATGCTACTAATACAACCTCTCATCCAGATGTTAACTCTCTTATGGATAACCATCAGAGAAGAGTGAGACAAGATGTCTTCTGGTTTTTGGAGAAGAGTTATAGAAGTTTCAGGGGTGGGGGTGGGGGTGGGGTGGAGGCAGTAATTGAGAAACAAGGAGGACATATCGAATAAATATATTTGTTTCATTTTGTATTTGTATGTTGGAACCATTTGTATTTCTTTAAATAAACTAATTACGTTTTTTATTTCAATACCAAAATTATGCATGTTTTGCCTCTCCACCCTATATATATATATATATATATATATATATATATATATATGTGTGTGTGTGTGTGTGTGTATATATATATATATATGTGTGTGTATATATATATATATATATATATATGTGTATATATATATATATATATATATATATATAGATAATTTATAGTAATTTGTCTTAGCTGATAGATGTTATATTCAATATTCAGCCCCTGAACTTCAGAGTTTCATAGACAAACGTTTTTGTAATTGTGTTATTTAAGCTTCATCAGAAATTAGATATGGAGTAGAAAAGAAAATATTGACATTTTTTATTTTGTGTCATTTATTTTTCATTTGTTATGTAGGTTTCATGTGTATTTCTCTTGTCAGGTAGCATTCATATATATAATTCTTGTGTGTTTGTGTATCTTAATTCAAGTTGATCCATGTGGGATTTGGCTGATAATGTGTTTGTAGGTTTGTGTGTGTGCATACATTTGTGCATCTAGTGGGTGTTTTTTTTTTCTTCCCTGGTAGTGTCTGTATGTTGATTGGGGGATGTTTTGTGTGGGAGTGAAAGAATTTAGGTTATGTCGGTTGTACTTGTAGGTAGTCTCATCTTAGATTCTTTATGTATGGATTTTATAAATGTTGGTTATAAATCTATAAATGTTTCCTGTTTGTTTTTTATCCTATCATTATGTCAGATTCTAATCCATATTTGATATTTGTGTGTGTGTGTGTGTGTGTGTGCACCTAAACTTAAAAAATCACTATATATGTGTGCAGGGCCTGTGGTGCAAGGGTCTTGTACCCCATCTCCTGAAACTATGATATGAGGCCCTCCTTCCACTCTACTACCTCTCAATTTTCATCAGGTAATATTCATATAAAATGCAATCTTTATTGTAACCTAATCATATACAATAATGGATTATATGCAATATAAGTGAACAATTCAACTAGAAAAACTGAAAAAAATATGCTGTATCTAAAAACAAATTCGAAGCACATCATAAACGATCATTCCATCAACAATTAGCAATGTTAAATCAACAATGTTTTGCAGCAATTTTTCACATCAACTTGAGAGTTTTTTTGTTAAGTAGCTGACTGTAGTCAGGATCATCGAGTCAATACGAATGGTCCTTTTCTTAGCTGCATAGCATGTGCCTTGCCAGGGCTACATACAGTTTTGAATTCAGAGTTTTCTTTTTCCTAGACTAGTTGCCACCTAAGGCTATAGAACCCAGTCTGTCCTGTTATTTTACCCATAACTGGGGGGAGAAAAGATGGATTCATACTTTTCTCATGGTTATTAGCACGTAAGTGAATGTAATGGGAGGGGAGCATCCATCATGTTGGATTAAAAGCTGTCCCGGTCTGTAGAACAGTACACCATCTGGACAATTCTGTTATCATTCCCAAATATATCAATTTTTCCAAGCATTTGCAACACTTCTTTGTAACATATTTTATCAGATACTTTTGCATTAGTTAGCTTCAAGCAATGTCTGTCAAGAAAGCTTAAAAAGAAACTTAGTAAGATCAAAAACAAAACCATTTGCTGGACAAAATTAAGAAATAAATTTAAAATATCTAAAGTCAAGTTTATAAGATACAAAACTCATTTTTGGTGCTTAGCCAGGAAATCATGGTTAACAAGCTAGTCTTAAAAGTCATGATTACTGCTGTGTTTAAAATCGTTTTTGGGTGACAGATATGCAACCTTTTACCAGACTAATCTTAATTTTTTAACATGGACTCCACCCTAGATAAAATACTGGACTATTTGTTCACAATGTTTTGGCTGACATGAAGGCCAGAAATGACATCAGATAAAATATGCTAAAAAACATTAACAATGACCAGAAGATACTTGGCCAAAACATTATTTCAATAATAAAATCTTAAATAATGAAGATAAGAACAATATTTTGGATAAATCAAATAAATTGAAAGTATGTTGACAATTTCTCATCTTTAAAATCTGAAACAAAAATTATCAAGCAAGCAGTACAAATCTCCTGGAATAAACAAAAGTAGTGAAATCATTGGCCAGCCCAAATGAAGTGTCTCTATTTACGAATGTGGACTGATCAAGATACAAGTTCTGTATTCCTTCTGACATTCATTTCACAAACAAATGTAAACTGGCAATAATATACAATAGGATAGGTTATCATGCTTGAGTCTTACACAGGAAATGATATCATTCAGTTAAATCTTTCAAAAATATCCTAGTTTTAAGTTTTTAGTTTGTTTGTTTGTTTTTTTTTAATAGCAATTTTTACAGTGGATGGAACATGAGCTTTGGTCTGCTTAAGTATCTTATTTTATTTTATTCTTAGGCTTGATTTATTTCTTCTTTTGAAAAGAGGGTGAGGAGCTGTGAATAAATCTCTTCTGAAACAGACAGTCCATTGTTTTCTAATATCCCTGCAGAATAAATCAAGCCAATTTGCCTCATCTCTGTTTATTTGCTTTCTTTCTGCCACTTAAGATCTACAACCAATTATTTTTTAATCTTGAGACTTTTCTACAGCTGTGGACCTTCTGCATGTAAAGCAGCTAATTCTTAGTTTGCCATCAAGTTAAAAGTGGTTGTGAGGTGAGGAGAAAATAATGGTTGGGGCTTTTGACCTAGCCTCTGTTTATTCATATGAAACGTAATATAGACTTGTGCCAGTACTGGGTACTGGAGTAAGAGAGAATTAAGGTATAGTCTAACCTATTCTAATTTTCATTTAGAGTCTAACCTATTTTTAGTTTCATTTAGGGTATAACCTATTCTAAGTTTAGTTTAGATCTTAAACTATTCTTAGTTTCATTCATGATACATGTATCATTGTTCTGTTTGCCAGAATAATTTTTCTCCCAATAGCATTCTTTCACATTTACCACAATGCCAGATTTGTTTTAAGGAATCTGAGCTCTCTCCCTAAACTTCTGACATACGCTATAAGCCAAACATTTGGACCAACCACTGGATTTAATAATTATTATGTTTCATGCCTTCTTCAGTTTAACTTCTACTGAGCTAGTATGCTGAAACTATTTAACACATTAGTTAACTGCATCCAATTTTTTTAAAAAGTGGGTTACCTAAAATTTAAAATCTATCAGCCCTTAGATTACCATTAGCCAGTATGATAGATTAGGCAAAAAAAGCTAAAATTTTAAGGAACGTTTATGCAATAAGTTAATTTTATTATTATTATTATTATTATTATTATTATTATTATTATTATTAATGAGAAGAAAACAGAGACAATTACCCTTACAGAACAAGATGACTGCTAAACAAAAGATTTGTAATCATTTCTAAATGCAGACATAAAAACAAATTCTATTTTTGCTAACTACAACCAAATCATGACCAAAAAGACAAAATTAAAATCCCATAACTTAACTTTATTCTGAACACCAAGAAATAGAAATAAAGAAAAACACATAATATATAATATACAAAAATAAAGAATTCAAATGAATACAAAGATCAATCACAACCAATAAAATATAGATACATATAAATAATCCAGGAAAGTACAACTCAACACAGCTGACTGAACACCAGGACAACTCAGGACTAAGACAACTTAACACCAGAAAAACAGACCTTTTTTTATAACTGAATAAAAGTAATTAATCAAGGATTAAAACCATAATTAGTGAATATTTTTTTAATTATTTTTAATGAAGTAAATCATAAAGAAATTCAGTTTTTAATATGCTAAAGTTGTTGGAACGCTGAAATTTAAAATTTTGAAACTTTAAGAATTATGTGCCTAATCTTGTCAGGGTTTTTGCTATTATTATTATCTGCGAGTTTTTCTATTTTTTCTATGGATTTTGTAGGCTTTATATTTAAACACTTTCAGACTATGCCAGTACTGAAATTATTCGTATAATGCTAAATGCAAAGCCTATAAAATCTATAGAATAAAAATAGAAAAATCCACAGATAGTAATAATTCCAACAACCCTGATAAAATTCTAGACACATAATTCTACTTACCAACACCATACCAGCTGGTATTAAAAACAACTTTTCAAGCCTTGATTTAAAATTTATTAACACTTCCTCTAAAACAGTAAAAGAGAATTTATTATGCAGTTTGAGGATTGTTAATCATGTTTTAAATAAATACTTATAATAATATATGTATCAACATTTATTTTTCAGTTCCAAATATATAAAGACTGATGTGTTTTGTAAGAAAGATATAAAAACAAAAGAGTAGATATTAAGTAATATGAATAAAATATAATAAAAATTCTAAGAAATTGAAAACATTGATATGATAAGAACAAGAAAAAATAAAAGCTTTAAAAATGTAGCAAAAAAGAGATTTGAGAAAAATTAAAAGGTTAATAAGCAAGAAAATTGGATTGTCCGGCAAGAAAATATTTGTTGTGGATATAAACAGAGAAAAGATGCAGGCTATTAAGAATATTGGCTGAAGACATAAAAGCAGCCAAACTAAGACCTTTAAGTAAACATCACAAAGAAAAATCTGTAAGTTTGGTGAAGAAGTAGATTTCTCAATAATAATATTTAGTGATGAATATTTTTTTTACTTAGGACATTAGGAATCATGTCTCTTCACGATTTCCTATTTTTTGTTGCTTTAAGTTTTGACTTTTTTACTGCCACTCTTTATCCTTGTCCTGTCATCCATTTGCCCAAAGGTAAGTGTTACTTCAGGACGTATGTGATCATGGCTCTTCACAACTTCCTATCTTTTGTTACTTTAAGTAACTTTTAACCTTTTTACTGCCATTCTTTATCCTTGTCCTGCCATTCATTCACACAAAGGTTTGTAACTTGCTGTTTCTCCTTACTTCTCTTCTCTTTAATAAAGTGTTAGATTTGTCAGGCCTTATTTCTTAATTATAGTTCCCTAACAAATCTTGGTTGATTTTGAGTTTTAACATGTAAAAAAATAACAAAAAAATAATTTATTCTGGTATATAGTATCTTATGCTAATCAAATATATGTTTCATTGGCCTATTTCTTTTGAATTTATTTATATGTAAAAAAAAAGTCATGTTACACCTGTTTAAATCCTGACACACCCCAAACAAATTTTGATCAATATTTTTGAATAAGAAAGAATATTACAAGCAGAAGCTCATATGATATAATTGCTCCAATATAAATATCAGTATATCTGGAAAATTTAACCTACATCAGTGGATTGATAATGCCAGTTTTGTTGCACAAACAAATAATGCACAGATATATTCTGGTAAATGATAAACGATACCTTTGCAGGTATACCTACATGCACATGTACTGATAGATAGATAGATAGATAGATAGATAGATAGATAGATAGATAGATAGATAGATAGATAGATCAAATTAGGAACATATATATAAATAATGGACTGATTGAGATAGATCAAATTAAGAAGATAGATAATGAACTGACTGAGATATATAATGAACTGATGAGATAGATAGATAGATAGATAGAATGAACTGATTAAAGACAGATAATGATGAACTGATTGAGAATAGATAGATAGATAGATAGATAGATAGATAGATAGATAGATAATGAATAGACTGAGATAGATAAATGGATAGATGAACAGACTGAGATATAGATAGATAGATAGAATAGATAGATAGATAATGAATAGACTAATAGATAGATAGATAGATAGATAGATAGATAGATAGATAGATAGATAGATAGATAGATAGATAGATAGATAGATAAAGAACAGACTGAGATAGATAGATAATGAATAGACTGAGATAGATAGATAGATAGATAGATAGATAGATAGATAGATAGATAGATAGATAGATAGATAATGAACAGACTGAGATAGATAGATAGATAGATAGATAATGAACATAGACTGAGATAATGATAGATAGATAGATAGATAGATAGATAGATAGATAGATAGATAGATACAAACAGAAGTAGATACATAGAGAGCAATGGTGGATTGGGTTTAAAAATATTAGTTGCCAAGAGACAAAGTAGGATCACCCACAAATACAATGCTATCATTTAATTTTAACAAATAAATAAAATTTTCAAAACTTACATACAGAAAAGGTTACAATTAAAATTTTTGCAGGACAAAATTGGTATGAGGGTGGGCAAAAAAATTCATAGGCCAACTATGAATGACTGATGCTAGAGTTGTGAAATCTTGCATGTATTAATTTCATCTCTTCTTACTGCTTTGTTTCTTTCCAGGTAAACTAACACCTGACTGTTCAAAAAAGACCATTCATCCTGTTGTTCAAAAAAGTCTTCAAAAGCAGATATGACATCATCATCATCATCACAGTGATACTGATTCCCAGCCAAGTGTATTTTTTTAATGCTGGGGAACAGATGATATTCAAATCAGGAGAACAGCTAGTTCAAAGCCACACTCATGCACAGCAGCCAGTGAAACCAAGGACTGTGTGCTGGAACATTGTCCTGATCAAACAAGTGCCCTTTCATTAGATTTCCTGGGTGTTTGGTCTTGATAGCCTTTCGTAACTACCTCAGCATGTTGGTTATAACACTCTCCATTGATGGTGTGGACCTTTTGAAGATAGTCAATAAACACAATGCTTTCTGCATTCTGAAAAACTGAGGCCATCACCTTCACTGTAGATGAAATGACCTTGGCCTTTTTGGAGCAGGTGATGAGGTGTGTTTCCACTGCATGGATTGTCTCTGGCTCAAAGTAATGAACCCAACACTTACTCTGGGTTAGGAAACATTCAAGGAAACCAGCTGGATTGCCTCAAGCTGTCTGATATTCCCATGATGTGATCAGCCTGGTGCACTTTTGATGAGGTGTCAGAAGACATGGCACCCACCGAGCAGAAACCTTCATCATGCCAAGTTCATTGTTCAGAATATTCTCAACTTCTTCAAGAGATATGCTAATAGCATTAGCTATTTGATTTATAGTCAGTTCCCTCTCATCCATCACCATGTGGTGAACATGATCCATGTTGTCCTTGATTATGGTAGTTGCAGGATGTCCAGACTTTGGGTCATCTTCAAGACTCTCCCTTCCCCTCCTAAATTCAGCTGCCCACTCTTGCACTGTTGATAAAGCTGAGGCATCATCCCCCAAATGTAGCAACCATGTCAGCAAGAATGTCTTTAGTAGTCAAACCCTTTTTTTGTAGGCACTTGATAACACCATGATGCCAAGTTTTGTCCACTTTCGAGAGAAGTTGCTACAAATTACTTTTGAAGTCTTCTTTGAACACAAATGTCTATTTACCTGGAAATAAACAATACATTTATTAATAAGAAAAGTTGAAATTAATGCATGCAAAATTTCATAGCACTAGATTCACTCATTCATAATCAGCCTCTGAACTTTTCAGCTCAACCTCATATTTCTTAGTAATTACAGTGTACATGTACTGCACATATTATTGGCTGTAGACACCAAATGTAAGGGTGCAATTAAAATTATTGTGGAAAAAAAAATGGGTATTTTTTAGTAATTATAATGTCCATGTACTGTACATATTACTGACAATATATACCAAATGTAAATGCAGAATGTTATAATGGAATTTATTTCTTTTTTTACTTTTAAGTAATTGACTGCTATTTTTAAATTGTTTACTGCACAATTTACATATTAACAAATAGTTCAAAAGCACAATAAAGCATTGGATGCAGTCCACTATATTAAGAGCAATCACTTGTGCAAATCTGCCAATAATTGCTTCTGTATCCAATTCAACTATGGAGGATATTGTTTTGTGGGCACATTTGTGGAAAGAATGTAATTATATAAATGTATAGGAGTTATGGATGTTTTGTATCCAAATGTAGTAGCCATAGCTTGACCTTGTGGTGAAGGAAGGTATGTTTGTTTTCAATGTAGCAAGAACAGTTTAGCCATGTCAAGATTCCAGCTAGTTGCGGAAATGTCATATTCTATCTCTGAGTATATTATGATGACTACAGCAATGGTGAATAATAAAATTAATTTATTGATTCTGGTTCTGGTTGATTTGGAAATAAACAATACATTTATTAATAAGAAAAGTTGAAATTAATGCATGCAAAATTTCATAGCTCTAGATTCACTCATTCATAATCAGCCTCTGAACTTTTCAGCTCAACCTCATATTTCTTAGTAATTACAGTGTACATGTACTGTACACTATGGAGGATATTGTTTTGTGGACACATTTGTGCAATGAATGTAATTATATACATGTATAGGAGTTATGGATGTTTTGTATCCAAATGTAGTAGCCACAGCTTGACCATGTGTTGAAGGGAGGTATGTTTGTTTTCAAAGTAGCAAGGACAGTTTAGCCATGTCAACTTTTCAGCTAGTTATGCAACTGTCAGATTTTGTTTCTGTGTTTATTATGATGTTGGAAACATTGGTGAATAGATAAAGTTAATTTATCAATTCTGGTTCTGGTTGATTTTCCATCTGTTTGTATAGAGATTTGCTTTGAAATTATTATTTTTTTATTTCTTTTCTTACATCTTGTCTGTGAAAGCTTTCTGATTGGTTGGTTAATCTATGGCTTTCTCTGCCTGGCAATTCTTATTATCCATGTATTTTTAGAGATGGTAAAACTTTTGTTTTACTTTTTATTTATATTCATTTATTTATTTCTCTATCACCACACTTCCTTTTCAATGAATAACAACATATGTGATTCCAAATCCTGTTTAGAGCACAAACTTCTTAACCACGTCTTTATGATCTTTAGCTTTAAATGTCCTCTAACGTTGGACTTAAGTAACTGATATTGTGCTAATGACTTTATAAAGTTCTGATTCCTTTTTATTGCTAAAATAGTCATCTGCGTTGGTGTATTTATTGCATTTTTATTTGCAGCACTTTATCAGTGGCACGCTTGCCATTAGGCAAGGTGACACCCTGACCAGTTTGCCACTGATAGATAGATAGATAGATAGATAGATAGATAGATAGATAAGAAACTAGAAAACAGAACTAGATAGATAGATAGATAATGAATAGATAGAAAACAGAACTAGATAGATAGATAGATAGATAGATAGATAGATAGATAGATAGATAGATAGATAGATAAGAAACTAGAAAACAGAACTAGATAGATAGATAGATAGATAGATAGATAGATAGATAGATAAGAAACTAGAAAACAGAACTAGATAGATAGATAGATAGATAGATAGATAGATAGATAGATAGATAGATAGATAGATAAGAAACTAGAAAACAGAACTAGATAGATAGATAGATAGATAGATAGATAGATAGATAGATAGATAGATAGATAGATGATAGATAAGAAACTAGAAAAAACAGAACTAGATAGATAGATAGATAGATAGATAGATAGATAGATAGATAGATAGATAGATAAAAGATAGAAAATAGAACTAGAAAACAGAACTAGATAGATAGATAGATAGATAGATAGATAGATAGATAGATAGATAGATAGATAGATAGATAAGAAACTAGAAAACGGATCTAGATAGATAGATAGATAGATAGAGAGAGAGAGAGAACAACCTAGAAAACAGGACAAGTTTGATAGATTAACAAAATGAATGATACACACACCACAGAACAAGATTTATAGATAGATATTAATTAACAAAATTAAACAAATAGATAATGTAATGTGACCGAGAATTTCCATTCTTTCCAGTTTCTAAAGAAAAGCAAAAAGCCAAAAACTCTTCAATTTAAATTTTAATCATAACCTTAGTTTTTTTCGAATTCTTTCTTCGAAAAATTTAATAAAATTACAATTACATACATTTTTTATTTGTTGATTTTATTTAATTATTGATCTTAATTATTTATTTCATAGGGATAAAGAAAAGTTACCTAAAAAAAAAATTAAAATGTATTGCATAGGCAAAAGGGAGGGTAAATAAGTCACCTGCTAAAAATCGAGTGATTTAAAATTTAAAACTCATTTATTTTAACAACCAGTTACCATTGTCGCCGAGAATTGTGTCAGGATGTAAATAAATTACATAAAAAGTAAATAAAAGCTTTAAATATACAAAAAAGAAAGAAAGTAAAACTGAAGAAAACTTTCTGTCAGTTTTTTTTTTTTTCTTTTTCACCTTTTTACTCGAGTTCACATGAACACGACACGAATTTCAAAGTAACTCGCTCAAATCTCGTCACATGTGCTAAGGTTCAAAAAAGGCAAGGAAAGACGGAAGTAGCTATTATTATTCATTCATTTTTCTTGTCCAACTTAAGAGAATTCATTCCTAAGGAAAGTAAACGGAGTGAGGGTGGGGGGAGATACAATAGGTTTTTTTAAACTTTCCTTCGCTTTCTTTTTTCAGTCAATATTATCATTCTTCATGCTTTTCTAGCATTTGCATCTATCTATCTATCTATCTATCTATCTATTCCCAATCAGTTCATCATTATCTGTCTTCAATCAGTTCATTCTATCTATCTATCTATCTCAGTCAGTTCATTATCTATCTTCTTAATTTGATCTATCTCAATCAGTCCATTATTTATCTATATATTCCTAATTTGATCTATCTATCTATCTATCTATCTATCTATCTATCTATCTATCTATCTATCTATCTATCTCTCTCAATCAGTTCATTGTCTGTCTTCGGTCCGTTCATTATCTCAAGTTCATTACCTATCTATCTAATTTTGTTCCTATTTTGTTCTGTTGCTGTCTATCTTTCTGTTTCATTTTCTATCTATCTATCTATCTATCTATCTATCTATCTATCTATCTAATTCTGTTACTATCTATCTCAATCAGTTCATTCTATCTATTTCAGCCAGTCCATTATCTATCTTCTTAATTTGATCTATGATCTATCTCAATCAGTCCATTATCCATCTAATTAATTTTATTTCAACTTTCTCTCTATCGAGCTAAATTTCTTCATTCTTCTTGTCCTCATTTTTTAGCCAGCCTATCCATTGGGATTAGTTGTCTGTCTCTATCTCCACAATCTAAACACAGTCGGTACAAAATCCAGCAAGCCTAGTTCCAGGAAATTTTGACTCCAGGGCAACACCTCCCCATTTCACTAAAAGGAGACAGCCATGAGTTGCCTTAACACATTTGTGAGGTCGGAGGGATTAGGCAATCTTTTGTCTCCTTTCTTTACCCACACGTACAGGGCCCCGCATAAACTGAGCTTCTTCTCTCTATATATCTATCTTTAAAACTACTATTTCTTGCTTTTTAACTCGATGTAAGTTCAATCCTCCTTTACATGACCTTTGTAACAGAATCGACATTGTCCAAAAAAAAGATATCTCCTTTATTTCGCTTCCTGATTGTTTCATGAAGTCATCTGTTCGACTTTCTTTTTTTCTTTCTTTCTTTCTTTCTTTAATTTTCTTTTACCCTCTTTCTTTCTTTTTCTATATTTCTCAACCTTCTCTCTTTCTCTATTTGTATTTTTCTATTCTTGTTTATTTCTTTCTTCCAAAAAAATATTTCCTTCATTTTTCTTTTTTAACCTTCTTCTTTTTACCATCTTTCTTTTTCTTTATATTTCTTCCACAATTTACACAACCGCCTCTCTCTTTCTCTGTTTGTACTTTTCTCCCTTGATATTCTTATTCTTTCTTTCAAAACAATTTCTTTCTTTCATTTTCTTTTCCTTTTTTTTTTGCCCACTCACTCACGCTTCCTTCCTTCCTTCCTTCCTTCCTTCCTTCCTTCCTTCTCTTTCTCTATTAAATAAAAAAAAAGATAAAAATACAGTCTATTTCTATTTTTTCATTCTTCTTATTTCTTTCTTTATTTTCGCTGTCAATGTTTCTTCTACATTTTTCTTCTCTATTTTTTTAACTGCCATTCATCATTTTTTTTTAGATTTAAAAGAAAAACTTGTCCGTTTCTCTCCTTTCTTGGCTTTTTTCCGTCTTTCTTTGAAATTGTCATTTCCATTAACTTCCGAATCACAATATGAGTTTAAGAAGTTTTTTGTTTTTTTTTAAATAAAAAAAAGGAAGTGTTGTGAGTCACCCTTATTTTTTTCCCTTTCACAAGTCTTAGACTTAGTTTTTACTTTTGTCGAGTAATTGTTTTCAATTCACACATTGTTTCATTTCATTTGTTTGTTCTTTCTTCAATTTACTTAGATTTATCCACATGACTAAATTTATGTGTAGAAAAAAGGGGAAAAAAAGCCATGTTCCGCGTTTTTTCTTTAACGCGTTAAAAAACAATTTCTTTGTCTCTGTTGAGTGGCTACAGTTCTATGCTACATTTATGAGTACAGATTATTCAGCAAAAAAAAAAAAAAAAAGACTGTAAGGTGGGGAATGGTGTTACATTCTCCCCGCCCCCGAGGGAAAACAAAATAGTGATTTAGTAAGCATAGCTTACACGTGGCACAAGACAGAAAGTATGGAGCACCCAGAGTATTTGCCATTAGGACAAATACAAAACAGGATGATGGCCCTTTCAGGGGTGGGGGTAACACTATTTTAATTTTAAAATTTAAAACCAGACTAGCAGTAGAGCCCGGCGTTGCCCGGGGATGTAACAGTAAGAGATAGATCAAGTATCGACCATCATAAAGACTGAAAAATAAAATTGACAAAGATTATTGTTTAAGGTTGACGGACACACATGTCTTAATTAGCTTTTTTTTTTCTTTTTTTTTTTTTAATTGGTCAAACCCAAATTCAAACAAAAACATTGTGTTCAATAGTTATGAGTCTATCGATTGAATAGAATTTTATTATAAACAATTGTCTTGTAAATGGAATTTTTAAAGCATTCTGAATGTAAAAATAAAAAAAAAAGTGTGCAAGACAATAAGAAACACTACCTGCCAAAAAAAAGTGAAGTTTTGTTGAAATCGGTTGAAAAATGTAGGAAATCCGATCCCATATATAAATGAACACACACAAACACAAACAACCTGGGTTTTATAATAAGTATAACTCGATATGAGTTGTCCCCCTTTCATTCTGGTGACTTAATCATGTTTTCAAATTGATTTCGTGCAAAAAACAATTGTGTTTTTTTTCAATTTTTTTGCGCTGTCAGAACCACCGCAAGGTAATTTTACGCAATCCTGTGAAGTTTTGTTAAATCAGTTGAAAAATGTAGGAAATCCGATCCAATATATAAACGTACAGACACACACATGCACACACACACAACCTGGGTTTTATAATAAGTAAGATGGGTGAGATAATAAAATAGTATTTAAAATAAATTAATTATATAGTTTAAAAGTTTATACATCAAAGTTTTATATATCAGTCAGTTATGTGCCATGCATGATACCCTTTTTTTAGGTGATCAGATATCTTTCGATACATAACTAACGAGGCAGATTTTTTCCCGCAGTAGGTTGCCATTTCTTTCTGCGGTAGACCAGTTGCCATCCAAGGCTATAGAACCCAGTCTGTCCTGCTATTTACCCATAACTGGGGGGAGAAGAAGAGGATTCATGCCTTTCCCAAGGGTATTATTATCACATAAATTAATGTAATGGATTTGACTGGAATTCGAACTCGGCTCTCCAATTCCTCAATCCGAGATGTTATCCATTACTCCACCTTGTCTCCAATATAGTAAAGCATACTTGGCTTGAAGGTGGTTTCCCAAATTTAAAAGGGAATATAAGTTTAATTCATGTCTGGAGGCATATTTTTTAGTAAGATTTTTAACCTCTAGGCTGGTAAACATTAATTTCACTGTTTTAAAACAGGTATGTTGACTCAAATATGTTTACCCACTAAAACATAGCATTTATAGTAGGTACTACCACAGAAACATAATACTTAAGGTTTAAAATGAGTTTTTAAAAATGAAAAATCTTTCTTTAAACTTATTTTAGCTTTAATTTCAAGCTAATAGATTAAATTTAAATTGACTGGAAGGAGTTTTCATTTTGAAATAGCTGATTTTAGCACCATTTTTAGCCATCTTTTATCAGGATTTATTAAAAACTAAATATAAGATAAAATGTACTTTTCTGAAATTTTATTTGAGGAATATTAGCTGATTTAAAGTTTAATTAATCTGATTTGAAACAAACATTACTTACTTTAAGTTTAAAATATCACAGAAATACATTTTTTAACATGGCTGTAGCTGTTTATTTAAGGTGTTGACAGCTTGACTGATATACAAAAGTTTATCTAATTTTGTTCTACAATGGATATATCTGTAAAGACTTCTTGAGGAATATAACATGAACGGATTTTATACATAATTTTTAACTACCTTGTAATCTTAAAAATTTAGGAAAATATTCTCGGTAATCTAATATTTTATTGAATTTTAGGTACTTTGATTTTAAATTTACTGTAGCTATTGCTCTTATTAAATTAATTTTCCTCAAATAAAAATAATATCATTATAAGAAAATAAGAGGAAAATTAATTGATTTAAAGTTTAATTAATCTGAATTAAAACAAATATTACTTACCATTAAGTTTAAAATATCACAGAAAAGTATTTTTTAACAAGGAGGTGGGTGTTTTTATGAGGAATTGATACATCTATCGATAATCTGTTGTTTGTGAGATTTATATAAGCAGAAAATACTTGTAGCAAAATTAAATTAGGAATAAACACAATTTTAAATAATTTTTTAACTATCCAGTAATCTTTAAAATTTAAAACATTTTAAGCATTACCAATTAATTTTAAATTTACTATAGTTACCGCTCTTATTTTCTGATAATGTTGCATATGGACATCCATATTTACAAAAATTGGAACGTTTATATGTACACAAAAAAAAATTCAAAATTCTTTTTAAAATACTGGGGTCACTGAATTATGGTAACCTGTTCAGTTTATGATTGAATATAATTTTTTACTTAATAGCAATATCAATTAACTGCTACAAATTAATACAGAAATTTAAAAGTTTATAAATTATTCTAATCAAAATTTTTAAAAAATGAAAAGAGTCCATGTAAAAATTTATTATTCATCAAAAACAATATTTGACACTCTGTGTTTTTGCACGCACAAAGATCCAAGATTGTAAAAACTTAGTTATATCATTATCACAGAGTGTGGAGGGCTCTCCCTTGGCAAAAGGTCTCGTGATATTTATACTGTAATCGGCTTGACCTCAATTTCACACCAGACTGTCAAAGGAAGCCAAGTGCAGAGTTGACATAAAATGACCACAGTCAGAGGTGGAAATCCATGATTCACAAATAGTCGACCACTTAAAATCAGAAAGAGACAATTGAAATTTCTAGGACACATAATGAGGAAAGAGGACTTGGAGAATTTGGCACTCACAGAACATTGAAGGCAAGAGAGGAAAAACTATCTAATAAGCTCGTGTAAATGCATGGCAGAACAAAGATTGGGAGGGATATCAAAAAGAGAAGCAATACTAAGAGCTATAAAAGGAAAGGAAGTTGTGGAGAGCCATAATCGCCCATGTCCTGTAGACATGGCACATAGAAATAAAATCAAAAAGGATTGTTGATAAACTGAAAAGAGTAAATAATGAAACAAAATGAATGAAATCGTGCTTGTGTTAATTCTTTCAAACAATTTTCAAAATTCTATGTGTTTTTCATTTGATTTTCCAACAATTTTCAAAATTCTGTTACGTGTTTGTCGTTTTATTTTCAAACGATTTTCAAAATTCTGTTATGTGTTTGTCATTTCATTTGATTTTCCTTGAATCTCTTTATATTTCTTTTTCTTTGTAGCTACAAAGAAAGAAAGATTTTCTTCATTTGTCCAAACTAACCTGATTATTACTTCAGTTGTCCTACTATGTACCTTTCTTGTTTTCATTTTTTATAATGCGATAACATACAAGGATTACTTTAAGAACAATTTTGCCTCATTTTTATTGGTAATTTTATTTTATTGTTTTATCTTTTAAATTTATCACCAATCCTCTTTGATAAGGGTTGATTAAAAAGCAGGACTTGTCTCCTCTTTTCCTGTTTTGATAAGAATTTTCAACAAGTCTCAGTTTCTTCATAATACTTCAGATTTATATGACTAAGAAAGTGTTCCAGCAATAATACTCACATTTAGTCAGTAGAAATGATAATATTTAATGTACAGTGACATTAGGCTTAGGCATTAAAATGAAGAGTTAATTTACCTTCGCCAAGATTAATGAATGATGATAATGAGGAGGATACATACAGGTAATTTTAACAAAACGAGATAAGGAATTTATACCCAAATTTACATGCTTGATATAACAGGGGTTAGTATCAACTAACCCCTTCATTTTGTCACTGTTAATATAAAAATCTACTAGACATAATAAAGAAACTCAATAATGTAGAACCTACAATTCACAGATGAATTTGAAATAGATAAATCTCTACCTTTCCTTTGCATCTTATTAATACGTAACAATACATCAAAAATACTTAAATATTTATAAATATTTTACCCACAATAAACACGCATTAAAACACTATCAGCAACTTTTAAATCCATTCTTAAAGAATCTAACATATATTTAAATACCAGTATTACAACCAATGTTTATGCAAAAACATCCGCAAATCAACATACGGACAACCTCCAAACATAAATAATGCCTACTAGAAAGATACATACACACGCATATGTATAGACAAAGTAGAATTATGATAAACTTACACACATGAATTATACATACACATGATGCTTGACTAGTCAAGTGTCCTGGGTATGATGATAAACTACATCCAGCAGCAAGACCTTGATTAGCTCATTTTAGGAAAATAAATCAATTCTTAAGTCCATAATTTTAATGCATTGTCATGAAGAGGAAATGTTCATACAATAGATTACTTGATCTAACAAAAAATAATATTAAAAATTATTAAAACAAAAGTAAAAGAGTTTGTTGCTCACTGAAGTGGCATATGGTTTCATATGTTTAAAAGTAGACAAAGAGCAATAGTTTGAAATACAGTGCTGTTCGATAAAAGTGACTCACCTGATTTTTTTTTACTAAATTTTCTCTTCTTTGATAAAACAAAAGTTGAGCTAAATTCAAAAGATAAGCGATCTAAAATCCGAAGAAGAAGCTTTGAAAGCTCTTTGAATTTAGCAGTAAGTACTGTCAAGTACCCGTATAATGTTCTAGGGATGCATTTCTTTTCATGGAACTGGTTTCTTAAAACCTATTGAAAAGACCCTCAGGTGCAAGCAGTACAAGAGAATTTTAGAGTCTTGTCTGCTCCCTTCTGCTGAAAGGGTGAAAATCGACCCCACCAAGCTCATTTTTATGCAGGATAATGCTCCCTGTCACAAATCAAAATTGATGAAGAAATACTTTGATGAGAAGCAGGTGAGTGTTATGACATGGCCGCCCCAATCTCCTGACCTCAACCTCATAGAAAACTTATGGAGCATTATAAAGTACAGGCTCTCGAGAAAGCAGTTGAGCAACAAAGAGGATTTGGTTATGAATTTCATATCCGAATGCAATTCAATGCTTGGAGATGAGATTTGCCAGAACCTAATCAAGTCAATGCCAAAAAGGGTTGAAAAGGTTATTCAAAATAATGGAGGACCCATAGATTATTAAATATTTCGAACTATATTACCTATTATAAATACATTATACCTCTATTATTCTTTATTTAAAGCTGTTTGGTTATGTTTCTATTGATTACTAGTTGCACGAAAAAAGTGAGTCACTTTTTTTGCACAGAGTTTTTCACTAAATCTCATTTATATCCAAAATTATAATTATCAATATAATACCTTAGGGTGAGTAAACTTTTTTACTAGGTGGTCAGGAAGGGGTCTTTATATTAGTAAGATTAAAAATTAGTTTGAACCTCAAAAACAATAGGCAAAAAAATTTTCAAGTAAAAAAAAATCAGGTGAGTCACTTTTATCGAACAGCACTGTACTTAGCTTTCTTGGAGTATTGAAAGAAAATTCTCTGAAGTGCCACATGCTGGTTATGTAATTGCTGAGTAATTTTACACTGGCCAGTACTTCAATGCTGGTCATAAGGAACTGAAGTGAAACCTTTCGCAGGACTTCAGACACACTTCTCTTATTAATTTAATTTTTCTCCTCATTTTATATCAAAAAGAATTTTGCATAGGCTCACTACATTCTTTTCTTTTTCTTCTTGACTGACTGGCTAATTTCTGTGAAGGCAAGGTTTTCTCTCTAAACTGTATAATAAATGTCTTGCTGCCTCTTGCTTTCCTGCCTGTTGGAAATCCTTATCTGTTGCTCTGGTTTTTAGGTGAACTGTTCGACCCTTCCAAATATTGGCCTATTAGCCATCTACCTCTTTTTGGAAAACTACTAATCAATGGCTTTTTTTTTCAGACAAGCAATATGGCTTTTTCCAGTAGTCCTAGTACTATGCTTAAGTACATGAAGTTGAGGTTCCAAAGAGGTGAGCTCATCAAAACAATTGCTATAACAATGTTTATAGAAAAGGAATCGAGAAGCTATGTTATGGTGATGGGAAAGTGACTGAAGGCAAGATGCCAAGTCAGGACTGATAACATTGCAGATTCTCCCTTGGATTTTATGAAGAATCTCTAAATAGTATAAGCATCAGACGAGATATGGCAGCAATATTCAATGCATGGACACATGGTCGACATATAAATGTGTAAGTTGGATTCTGTTGAGAAAAATTTCCTGGCACAACACAGTAGGCCAACTTTCCTAGAAACAAAGCTAGCATTTGATTCAATGTAATTGTTCCACTTCATGTCACTGAAAAAAAAAATGACACTGTGAAGATGCAATAAGTTACTTTCCTGGAGGTTGGCATCAGCCATGCTGATAAAGGGCAATATATATATATATATATCTTTTTCTTAATCATTTCACCCCAAACAAGGCAATAAAGCCACTAAGACACGAGGTGTTACTGAATGTTAGAGAATATGACAAAAAATTCTATTAAGGAGAGAGAACAATTGACTGGGAAACAAAAAGCCGGAAGTGGGTTCTACAAGCAAAAAATATGATAGAAAAAACTGTTAGCATGGAACTTATATATTATATCTAAGCCAATTCAGCAGTAAAATGATAAGACCTTGCTGTGCTTAAATTAATTCAATTTTTTCTTCTTATCTTCCTTTATATATATATATATATATATATATATATATATATATAATAATTTTTTGTTTGAAAATATGATTCCTTCGCACATAAGAGTTCTCATGTTTCAAAAATGAGAGGCGAAACCATCAAATAATTATTAAAATTAAGTTGAATTGAGGTGTTTAGTCTGTTTCATCTTCAAGTGAAATTTTAGAAATCACTTGAAGATGAAACGGGACTAAACATCTCAATTCAACTTAATTTTAATAATTATCTGGATGGTTTCGGCTCTCATTTTTGAAACATGAGAACTCTTATGTAGCGAAGGAATCATATTTTTAAACAAAAAATTATTATAATATAAGCTCTACTTCTGTATGGAGCACTGTCTTCTTAAAAATAAAATCAAAAATATTAAGGAACTCCGGATTATGCACCCAATGTGTTTTTTTCTATTTTCTGCATACCTGCGCACAAAATTGTATGACTCATACAGCAGTCGCTATCACTTGACTTAAAATATTTTTGCCCTTCCTTGCCTTTAAAGGAGTGCCCTTTGCCATGCTGATGTTGCTACATGCCTTACTTCTTGCTTATCTCACACTACAAATTTTTTCTAAGCTCTATACTAAACATTAAATCTGTTACGAAAAAAGAACTAAACAAAATGAACACAAAACGATCAGCTTTAAAAAAGGACTCGTAACTGTTCGTCTCGAAAAGGACCTCCAATCGGTTGTGAACTGGGGCAGTAATTAGCTGGTTAACTTTAACGCCTCCAAAACAAAACTGCTCTCTATTAATCACCACAGAGATCCTTCCCTGTCCCCCATTAGAATGTCTGACATTCAATTTCCTGAGAGCACCTCTCTGCGGCTGCTCAGTCCCATCTTGTCTACTGACCTGAGATGGAACAAATACATTGAGTCAATTGCTTCATCCACCGCAAGGAAAGTTGGCTCCTTGTGCTGCGCCAGGAAATTTTTCTCCCTGAAATCGATCCTTCAAATCTACAAATCAACCATTCGCCCTTGCATGGAGTATTGCTGCCATATTTGGTCTGGAGCCCCTGCTGCCTGGGGGTTCTTGATAAGATCCAGAGATGGATATGCAATATAATTGGCCCCGATCTGGCATCTCGTCTGCAGTCGCTCTCTCACAGACACACCGTCGCTTTTCTTTGTCTTTTTTACAAATACTTTCATGGTAATTGCTCCGATGAGCTGCTTTCGCTGGTTCCCAGACTTTGTGAATTCAAGCATCCTACAAGGCTGGCATCCCACTCTCACCCTTTCACTGTTGAAACTGTTAAATGTAGCCGTCTCTTCTACTCCAATAGCTTCATATCTCGCACCTCTCGCCTGTGAAACTCCCTTCCCTATTCATGTTTCCCTGATAGCTATAATCTCCAACTATTCAAATGTAATGTCAATCGACATCTCCAGTTGCCTTGATCTATCCACTATCCTTCTCCTCATCCTTTCCTCTATCATTCCTACCTGCTCTTGCTCCAAATCCTCTATAACTCCTTGTGTGCTAGTGGCTTCCCGCCTTGCTAGGGGTGAAATGCTTAAAAAAAAAAAAAAAACAAACTACAACAGATAAATAAAAAAATTTTAAACTAATTACAGAGTGTGTTCACACATGTTTTTAAAAATCGACATCACAATGAAATGCAGATTTTCTCGCAGTTACAATAAATCTGTCTTTGTGATTTACCCCTGAAGAGGATCTTGGAAAAGGTCAAAAGTACTTGGGTTAACAAAAATTATGAATTTCATCTTAACATCAAGAGACTGATTTGACAACTGGAAAGGATCAATATAAAAATAAATAGACAGAATATGTCTATATTATTCAATGAAACATGTCTGAATATATATATATATATATATATATATATATATATATATATATATATATATATAAGGGTTGATCAGTATCAATCATCTTGCATCATCAATACTTCAGTTTTGATGTTTTAATTTTCACGGTATAATGTCCAATATCAATTCTGCATTTAGAATCTCTTGTGCAAAAGACAATACATTGGTTCTTAATACCTACCCACCCACTCACAAAGTTGTCTGCAGTCCTACTTAGCATTCTGAAAGGGCGGTACCCAAACTTTGGAGAAAGCAAATCTGGCATACCAATAAATCTTCGTAGAATAATTTATGGTGCACCCCCCTCCATATACCCATTGTGAAAAGTGATACCCAGCATGGCTGATTCACAGACCAAAATTTTCCTTTTGTTTTTTTCTATCTC